>JASSKH010000022.1:10492271-10755213 GCA_031763025.1 Macrocystis pyrifera
CCCCCCCCCCCGCCCCTCCAGATGCAGCTCACCCTTCATGCGACTCGCCGAACAAACACCTCACGGCGCTTCGCGCTTGGTGCAAGCAAAATGTCTGCCTGGTCGGTGAAAACTCCACGTGCTCCGTCCCGGCGTTGTAGGGATGCAAGGGTCTATAGTCATACATACGACTGCGGCCATGCATGATATCGAGTACCTGGTACACCAGAAAACAAATACCTGGTATGTGAATTTCGCAGCTATCATCCATTGCAAGTCCGCCTATGAAGCGACTCTCGTTAATTGTACGATGCAGCTCACCCTTCATGCGGCTCGCCGAACACACCTCACGTTTCGCTTCGGTCTTGGTGCAAGCAACGTCTCCCTCTGGTCGGTGAAAAGCCCGACGTGCTCCGTCCCTGCATTGTAGGGATGCGAGGGTCTACGGCTACGGCCATGCGTGGCATGAGTATCCCCTCCCCCCCCCCCCCCCCCCCCCCCCCCCCCCCCCACCCCCCCCCCCCCCCCCCCCTCCCCCCCCCCCCCCCCCCCCCCCCCCCACACCCCCACCCCCCCCCCCCCCCCCCCCCCCCCCCCCCCCCCCCCCCCCCCCCCTCTTCCACCCAACGACCAAGGCCAACCTCACCCGCCTCGAGACCCGTTCTACGTACGAGAGGGAAGGCCTTCTATTGCCTCATTGTCTGACTGCACTATCGCACTGTTCGACTTACTGCCTTACTGCCTTGTTGCAAGTTATGCCTTGTTGGCTTATCGCCTTACTGCCGTATTGCACTTTTAGGCTTATTGCCTTACCGCCTTTGTTGTACTTTTGGATTTGCTGCCTTATTGCCTTGCTGCCTTGTTGCGCTTTTTTTCTGGCTGGTGGTGCTCCTCAGCTGACAACACTACCTATACCACCCCAAAACGTTTTGTTCTTGTAAAATATTTCGATGCTGCTGGCCATGCACGGCGTTCATTGGACATCAACTTAGTGCGTACCCATTACCTGGTGCACATGTTTCCTTCGAATACATCCGTTTCTGGGTGATAAATTAGAGACTCTCGCTGAAGATGTGAGGTGAAGCTCTATTGTGGCATGCATGCCGCACCCTACTCCCAATCCCACGGACTGCTAACCCCCCCACCCCCCCCCCCCTCCCTGCCTCCCTGCGCGTGACCTTGGATTTTTTTGCGTGTTTGTGATGGCATCAGGAGGGGTACCTGATAGAGCACAATGAGCGGTGCATCACCGTCTTCTCCGCTCCGAATTACTGCGATCAGGTGGGTCGGCCACCCCCCGTCTACAAGTACAATTGTGTTGCGTCCCTGTTTTGTTGTTTATACCATTATGGAGGACCATAGTAAATACAGTAGGACCAAATGTTTGTTAGCAAAACTACAGTAGGTAAATATGTAGGTTTTTGTGTGTACCATAGGTCCTGTTTACTATGGGCACCCGTAATACAGTGGTGAGTATACAGGGTAGAACTGCTGTAGGGTGGGAACAAGCGCTACGCAGCGGTGTCAAGAGGGCAGATGGACTGCGAAACACCGTCAAACTACTATTAATATGTACCTGGTATGGTACGATTATCTGTTACAATGATTTCTACTTGTGTGAATGAACAATAGTTGGTCCCTCTTTTTTCGACATTTCTACCTGGTATGCCGCAAGGAAAGGCAATTAAACCTCTTGCAACTACGAAACAGCAGCATCTCCTGGCTCATTTAGCACCTCGGAAAAGAACTACAGTATGTATCTACTGCAGTCACAAAGTCACAATCCCCCCCCCCCCCCCCCGTCGCCCGTCGCCCGCCCCTTTTTGCTTGTGTACGTCGTCTAGAGGGCTACTGTAGTCATTTTTGTCGACAGTAAGCTACACGATGCTTAGTTTATGTTCTTTCTATGTATGTGTGTGCGAGTAAACTCAAAATGCTGCACACGAGTACCTTGGAAATATTGTCCCATTTTCGAACCGCAGTCCCTTTTTGGGGACACACCACTCTAATTTCAAGTAATTTGTCCCCAAAACGGGACTGCAGTCTTGACGGTACTATGACGGGGGGCCATAGTAAATAGGACCTATGGTAGACACAAAAACCTATATATTTAACTCTTTTTACTAACAATATTAGATCCTATTTCCGACTGGTCGGTACCTGGTATTACGGGGGTCCATAGTTAACAGGACCTATGGTATACATGAAAACCTATATATTTACCTATTTTCACTGACAATATTTGGTCATATTTACTATCGACCCCCGTAATAATAACATGGTTAGGTGGTCTACACATAGATCGTTCAGTTCCTCAAAGGATCTGCGTCACAGTACAGATATATCCCAGGGTATAAAAAAAAAAGTGCCAGATCATGCAGACTAGACGGATCTCACGCGGAAACATGGGCTCGACCTGTACACGATTGGGAATAGATCTGATCTGTCTGCCTTCAGAGCCGCGCGGTAGAGATCGTGAGGTGGTAAGTCGACGACTTGTTCAGAGCTGTGCACCCTTTGTTTTCGAACCTGCGTGATGGGTATCCCCCACGATAATCGAGCTGAATTACGACACTGATACAAGCGAAAAACCAAACCGATGTTAACACAGCTAGTTTCTCTGCTGTGGTCGATACGCAAAAAAACTCTTATTTCAGCATCAGCAGAAAAAAAATACGAAGGGGGATGGGTGCTAGGGACCATTAGAGGGCGAAACGCGTGCGGTATGTATGGAAATTTATATGCTCGTATATAATATTCCTGGTATGTATTTATTGCTCGATATGGCTGACTGCGTATGTCCAACTTCGGTACTGCGATATGTTTTTGTACAAGCGAAAAAATCGGCGCGCCTTGTCGCTCGCGTTATTTGTTGGTCTGCGCCCCAAGCGAAGGTTGTAGATGGTGACCCATGCGTAATAAATCATGTACAAGCACTTCATAACTATCACTCGGTCTATAATATGTGTGTATTATCGGGGTTGGTAAACTTTCGTCTATTACCTGGTATCAGATAGCGAAATGTTCGATACGATGTCCGACACTACGTACCTGGTGCAATCGAAACCCCGAATGAAACGCCTCTCTCCACGCCTGTATCGAAACCCCTCTCTATTGGCGGGTAACACCAGCCAAACCCAAAGGCGCCCTCAAAAACCAGCCTAACATAGCCAAACATACAGCCTTTGTCGACACGCTACACGTAACGACACGCGAACTAACCTGACCCCACCCAACACCCTACCTAACCTACAACCTTCGTGCCGACAAGCTATAAACAACGGCGCTGCGTCTCGAAAGGGATGCGTGGTCAATGGTCAAAAGCCAAAGGCAAGGCAAACAATTAGTTAAATGAGCCCCCCCCGCCCCTTTAACTGTTTTTTTTTTTTTTTCGGAATCCCGCCCCGGCAGATGGGGAATAAGGGCGCGTTTATCCGCTTCGGGACAGACCTGAAACCACACTTCACGACCTTCGAGGCGGTACCGCACCCGGGCGTGCGACCCATGGCTTATGCTGGTGCCTTCGGAAACGTGATGGGTCTGTGACGGGAGGGGGCTGCTGCTGCTGCTGCTGCTTGTGGATTTTGATGGGGATAGCGTTGGGGTTGGGTTCTGGTTGGAGCGTAGGCATCTCCGTGTTGTGTTGTATTTCGTCGAGTAGCCTTTTGGATTAGACCGCCGCGGGAGGGGGGGTGGGGTGGGGTGGGGTGGGGTGGGGCGGGGCGGGGGGGGGGTTGGAGGGAAGGAGGCGGACTCAGTGAGGGGTTAGGAGTTTTTTTTTTTTCGTCGTTTTGGTGTTTGGTGCAACGTCCTTTTCTCGGTCCACGCTGCACGCCCCCCCCCCCCCCCCCCCCTGCACCCCCCACGACAACACTCCCCCCCCCCCCCCCCCCCCCCCCCCCCCCCCCCAGCAAACAAACCCCCCCCCCCCCCCCCCCCCCCCCCCCCATCCCCCCCCCCCCCCCCCCCCCCCCCCCCCCCCCCCCCCCCCCCCCCCCCCCCCCCCCCCCCCCCCCCCCCCCCCCCCCCCCCCCCCCCCCCCCCCCCCCCCGGCGTGTGTTTGTGCCTAGCAAACTATAGCAAACACCTGGCCCAATCCAGTCGTTCGACAGAGGTCAGAATCGCGCGCGCCTACGTGGGAAGTGCAGCGCCTGGGTGGGTGGATGCAGGCAGCGCTCCGGGGTGCAGTGAGTGAGGGCACCGTGGGGGCATGTGCGGTTCGTCGTGTGGGTGGGCAGGAGGAAGAAGAGGGAGAAGAGAAGCGAGAGGTGGGGTGGAGGTGACGACGAATAAAACAACCGAACAAACAAAACACTATTTTTCAACAGTTCTTCCCGTGATGAATGCTTTTTATTTGTTTCTGTTTTTCGCGGAGCGCGTATATGGCGTTTTCTTTTAGAACGAGGCGAGCTTGGTTTTTGCCATGCTTGCCATGCTTTAGTTTCTGCTCTGCGTGAGTGCGTTTGCGCGTGTCTCCCAGGATGATGCCATTTACTCCAAAGGTTCTCGCCGTGATCTTTGCGTCGCGTGCACGGAGTGACTGCTGACTCCTCTCGGCACATCCCCCGTCCAGCCGGCGCACTCCCGTTTGCGTCCCGCCCCCGTCCGCCCACCCACCCACCCACTCCATCCCACCTCTCCCACCTTTCCCACCTCTCTCGATTACCTCGTGGTGTATCGGACACTGTATAATGAAAACTAAACACGGTACGTGGTGTGCGGCAGTGAGACTTTTCTGTTTTTTTGTTTTTCTCTCTCTCGATTTCGATCTCTCTTATTTCGGTCTTTTTTTGAGGTGGCGAGCCGCAAAGTTGGCATTGTTCGTTCGTTTGTTTGTTTGTTTGTTTGTTTACACGGAGGGAGGTTGGCTCCTCACCTTGTGATGTGTCATAAGTTACCTGGCAGTTATTTCGGTGGGGGCGGGGGGGGGAGGGGCGTGGTGCGGATGACGTTCCGGGCTATAATACCGCTCCAACACCAGGACTGCTGGCAGTTGAAGAGCTGCCGTGCGATTGAAGAGCTACAACTGTGACATTGAAGAGCTGCTGTGTCGTAGAAAAACAAGTTCTGCGTTTGGTGTCTGCTGTGAGGGGGTGGCGTGGGTGGGTTGGTTTCTAGCCCCCTCCATCTGTCCGCTCTTTAGGGCTCTTCGAGGAAGGTAGCCGCCCGCACACCAGTCTTGTCGGTATGTCGATCTGGGAGCGAGACAAAATGAGCAAAGAGAGAGCGAGCGGGAGAAGGAGAAGAGGGGCGGGGGGGTGTACTCGATAGGAGAGATGTGCTCGATCTCATGCATGGCTGTAGTCGTATGAACATAAACCCTCGCATCCCTACAATGCCGAGACGGGGGGGGGGGTGATGTTCCAGGTGTTTGTTTGCTGGGGGGTGTCGAATTGACAATCACATCCGACGTTCTTGTGGGGATCTGATAGTCTGCGAATGAGCACGCTGGAGTGAGAAAGGAGAGATACGAGAGGAAAGAGAACGAGAGAGAGGGAGAGAGGGGGGTGTATAGTCCAGGTTTTGCCTGGGTATCTGTCCGCTTGACGAACAAAACCAAGTTGCCATCGACAGAGGGCATCATCCACCCCGCTGTATACGTGCGAGGCTTCGGAGCCCATCGTGTGGCGGGTGGGTGTTGACATGAAAAAAAAAAAAACATATATTTTTGCTCTTTTTTATTTTTTGTAGGCTGGCGTGGCTGTTTATACATTTCGTGCGTTCATCTACACACGCGCGTTGTTTTCCTCCCCGGCCCCAAGGTCAGGCAAAGAAGAGAAAGAGGACGGGATTCGGTATTGGCTTTCGTACCGTATACGTACGACACAAGATAACACGCGCCCCCCGCGGAGTATTTCCCCAGCCGAATTTCTCCAAAATATGCCTTAAGCCTTCTAGCACTGCCGAGTCCCGTTTTGGGGACAAGCCGCCTAAATCCTGAGTAGTTTGTCCCTGAAACGGAACTGCAGCCCTAAAAGGGTCAACGGGGGCACACGCGTATCTGTGACGTTATATCGGTGGCCAGCGGTTTGGTGGTGGATGTTGTTGTAGCCTGTGGGTTGTTGAACTCGGGGTGTTTGCTCGTACTATAATTATTTATTTTCTGAATTCGGGGAGACGAAAATGGCGACCTTGGAAAACATCTCGACCATACGCGGCCATACCTGGACTGACTCGCCGCTCGGCGTTGGCATCTTCCGCGTGGGGGGCACACACAACGAAGAAAATGGTACGAGGTACCAGGTAGCGTTGGAAAGACGTCAACCATATGCTTCCATTGGACTCATCTCTCGGCGTTTTTGACCTGGCCCATTGTGGAGAAAACCGGCTTCGAAATTGTTCGGAGGAGCTGTCTTATTATATAAATCACCTGTCATGGTTTTATCACGCGTGAAACGGTACGAGGGTATGTATGATGGCGGGAAAATAAATACACCTACATTTTTTTATTTATTTTTTTCGTGCCTTTTTTGCCCCGCGGGTCGATACGGCGTCGAATGGCTTTTGCGTTTGCTCGGAATATATATGCTTGCGGCAGTACTACTTATACAATTCATACCGTGGCATTCCAAGGCTTTGGTATTCGAAGAAGATGAGCACTACGGCGACGACGGTCGGGCTGATAATTTTTCAGGTTGGGAACAGAGATTTACGAGTAGGGAAAGTCGATGTACTGAAAGTTAGCCAATACAAAGCATTTATACACGAGGGATACGAGCAATACGAAGACGGCCGGGCTGATATTTTTGCAAACTGGAAAAGAAGATTGGGGAAAGTCGGTGTACTGAAAGTTGCTGTAGTTAATCCAAAGCATTTGGACACGAAAGACGAGCACTACGAAGACGGCCGGTCTGATGTTTTCGCAAATTGGAAAAAGAGATCGGGGAAAGTCGGTGTACTGAAGGTTCGTGTAAGAAGATGAGCATTGCGGCGACGGTCGGGCTGATACTTTTTCAGGTTGGAAAAATAGACTATTACGGGGGACCATAGTAAACAGGACCAAATATTGTCAGCAAAAAAAGGTAAATGTATCGGTTTTTACCTATGCGACAGGTCCTATTAACTATGGACCCCCGTAATAGGGAAAGTCGGTGTACTGAAAGCTACTATTACTGTAGATAATACAAGGCATTTTTTGTATACGAAGAAGACGAGCACTACGAAGACGGCCGGTCTGATATTTTTGCCAATTGGACAAAAGAGATTAGGAAAGTCGGTGCACTGAAAGTTAGGACAGAAATCGCCTGCTACCTGCTACCTGGTATAGTTTTTGTAGTTTCTCAAAGTAGTAGGAGTATGATACGCGCGATCGAAGTATTATGATAGCACGCACAGCTTGCAACAATATGAGTTTCGACGAATTCTTGTCGATCTCACAGCCAGGGGGCACGATTTATTCCTTGTTGGAGCCGCGTTCCTAGAAACTTTTAAGGCATGAAGAAAACCAGCTCGGATCGACGGGGTCTCTGTACGGATCTAACAAAATGACATTTCGTTTTTTCAACATGCCTTTTTGCTTGGTTTTAGGTGCCAGTAGCTATCAGGGCATTTGCATAATAATATTATAAGCTGGTGTACGTAGGGAACAGCAGGGCAACGCATATAGCCGTGCTCGACAGTTGCTTAGCAGCGACCAGGGTGTTTGCTTAATATGCCGACCTGTAGGTAGCGCGCGCAGTAAATTTAAAGCCTTTTGCCGCTTCTGTGTGTGGCAAGCCCTTTTTAACGCCCTGCTACCCTTCCTTGTACCTGTTCCTTGGTAGCCTCCTCAACCACTTCCCTGCTGTAACAGCAGTTCCCCAGTGCACTGTTTAATTGTCGAACACCCCAACGATAGCCGTAACAGTGCTGTTCCCAAGCCATTACAAGTAATAGTACACATTAACACCAGATTCCAGGTACGTGCGTGTATTGCCCGTATGGTCATCGTTGTGTGTGGTGGTGGTCGGGCGCTGGGGTTAAAATCTTGATTTGAGAGTTCGGTTGGGAGCTGCCAATCCGAAGAGACAACAATCCTAACAGACATATTCCAGGTACGTGCGTGTATTGCCTGTATGGTCATCGTTGTGTGTGGTGGTGGTCGGGCGCTGGGGTTAAAATCTTGATTTGAGAGTTCGGTTGGGAGCTGCCAATCCGAAGAGACAACAATCCTAACAGCAATACCGGGTCACAGCGGTAGTACGTGTGACTCTTCTTTGGTTTACACGCCTCGGAAAAGGGGTGGGTGCGTGTGGCTTAAGGGATGTTTTGTTTCAGGTACTCATGGGAGCCCTGAGGCACGCATGGATGGATGATATTATAAAATATAATCAAGAGCAGCTACTACTGTTGATAACAGAGAGGCCAACCAAAGGCAAGGCGGCCTCATCCTTGCATCAGGCCGTGTGTGACGACACTATTAACATTTTGTCGTGCTTTTATCGTACAAAGGTCGGACGCTCGCGCGAGGAGGAAGGGACGCCCACCAGGTATGTAGATATATGTAAGCCTTTGCACCGTAAAGAAAAAAAACAAACATCCCCGACACCAAGCCCAAGCAGTAGACATGTCTCGACAGAAACGGTTGCGGTTCTTGAGGGAGGCAAGAGCAGGAAGTCCATAGGGTTCTTACATTCCCGTCCATGAAAAAATGTTACCAAATAGTCACCCAACGAGAAACCATATGATATTGTATGACCCTGTGATGACCATTGCATTTGTTCCGCTCCGTCACAACACACCTGGTATCCTATTCGTGTTCGTACCATACGACGAAACGGCGACAGCGAAAAAGCCCTCGACCCATCTTCTCCCATCTTCGCTCCCACGAATCGCAAAAAAAAAAAACGGCGTGCGTACGTACTTCCTGGTCCTGCTCTGGACGAAAATGTAAGGACCGTTTGCTTTAGATATTAATACCACAACGCTCCTAAAATTTTCGTCCAAAATACGGTATGGACGTACCTGGTAGTAAGAAGGAACGGCTCCCACGGAGAAAAACGTAAAAAAGAAGAGAAGGTGGCAAAAAAACGTGCGTACCACTGCTGCAGAAATGGGTATTAAAAAACAAAAGAGCTGCCTGTCAACGACGGCGCAGGGAATCAAACTTTTTTTCGGGGGAAAAACACAAAATCAACACCATCTCAGCGCGAGAAAAAGGCAAACACCAAACCAGACGCCGGACCGCTTCTTACGTTTACTTAACGCGAGACATCGATCAAAACACCAGAATCTACACGTGATTTCCCTCTATTGTTCTGCCGCCACCCTCCCACTGACTCCCGAAACATCCCGTGAAACAAAAATCTCGCTTCCGAGTGATCACGGGGTTTCCGAGTTTCAAAAATGCGTGTCTCGAGCCGTTCGCTTTTCCTTTGATCGTTTGACTGTCTGCGTTACTCGTGGAAGCTTGGCCTCCTCCTATTGCTCTTTCGAGAGTATTTATGTACAGCAGACCATCTACGATGATGACAGAACGAACCCATTCTCCTGCAGAAGCCACAAAAAGGTATTCAATAACCCCCAGGAAGAAAGCAAAAACAATACACAATTAATAGTATCTTCGACAAAAAACGTGGGAAAGCACACGCAAGGGTAAGCGACCAAAAGCCAACTCCAGCTGACGCCCACACGCCCACCCCTCTGCTTTGGTGCGCACTGCGTCAAAGACTCAGCCACGCACTTACGAGCGCATTCGGACCATGGTGTGAGAACGAGACGCGCTAGAGTTGCGCTGCCTCCTCCAGAAAAAAAAGGAGCTGGACTAGACTTGGTATCAAAATCAATACGTGAGTCCGAAGCAATGCCAACTTGCCTTTGCCTTTGCCTTTGCCTTTGCAAGCAAGCAAGCAAGCAAGCAAAACAAGCAAGCAAAGCAAGCAGGCGAAGTAAACATTGCTTTTAAAACAAGCTAACATTGCTACGCAAGCAAAGCATTGGCCGGTCCAGGCCTCAAAGCAAAACGAACTGACACGAATGCCCCCAAAACGCATCCCAATCTCGTCCCCTTTGCGCTACTCCCGCCGCCAGAATTTAACGATAAATACACGGCATGCATAGGCACTAAACAAAAATACGAGTGGATCGACCGCCCCGCCCCGACTCCTTCACCCTCTCCCTCCCGCTTTTTTTTAACTGCGGCGCAATAGCCGCCTACTGCGGTGAAACCGCCACCTACTGCGGTACAATACCTTCATACTGCGGGGTAATACCCTTAAACCGCGGGACAATAGCCTCCTACTGTGGTTCAAAAACGCCGCCGAAGGCGGCGCACTCGCAATTGAAACGTTCCACGTGCCCCCCCCCCCCCCCCCTCGCCCGGGGTTTCGCCTGTGTTTGTGGAGCGAGAAAATATCAACCTCTCGTGTGCGCGTGTGCGCGTGCACACCCGATAGATGCTGGCAAGGCTCTCACGGTGATGCTTAGAGAGCGGTGGTCTGTTCGAACAGAGCGTGATGACGGGCAGGGCAGCAAGAGAGGCGAAAGACAAACGTGTTGTTACTAACATCATCGCTACTGGCTATTGCCGTCAGTAGTATCAACAATTCGATATTTACACAATTGGTTTTATACTTGGGGGAAGTCAGTACATATACTTGTAAATAAGGATGCATGTACCGATTTCCTTTTAGTGGTCGTTATGTTTTGCGTTTCGTTTTCGCGGTGGCGTAGACCCCAGCAACAATTGTAACGGCTGGTGGGCCTTTCGTTTTCTCCAGCCGCACGAAAAGTCAACTTCACCCCACGTTCGAACGCCTCCGCCTTCGAAGGCAACATCAAAACCATTACCATAGGCACCAGTATGTGTTCCTGTAACACGGCAGAACGTATGTACTACCGTTGTTCGTACAACCGTGCCAACTCCAACACCGTGCATTTTCGGCCGATTTTGCAGTAAATTAGTTTTTGGTTGACTATAGATAACGGTGACACTGCCCCCATCTCTCGTCTCGTTACACCTCCCTCCCTTTTGCCGGATTCTTATGGATGTACACTCCTGGGAAAGGTGGTGGCTTTTCCCCGAAAACATAGACGAAACCTGGGGAAAAAACTATTAATAGTAAGCAAAACGAAAACACCCACAAAACTTGTACTTGGGCGAATTAGAAAAAAAAAAAAAATTGAAGAATAAAAAAACACTTAAACAAAAAATAACAATGAAAAAACAGATTTTATCGACCATCTTACAGCCCGACTCGGCCCGTCCCCGCCTTGGCATTTTCTATTTCTGACCTTGACGATCATGCCCGTGACGATGTAAGGGTCCATGTTGGACGAGGGCCTGCGGTCCTCGAAGTAACCCTTCTTCTCCCTCTCCACATCGCGGCCGATGCGGATCGAGGCTCCGCGGTTGGCGACACCGTACGAGAACTTGTCCATCGAAGCGGTCTCATGGCGGCCCGTCAGGCGGCGCTCGTTCCCCTGCGAAATTAAAACAAAACAGGGACAAAAAACCATACAACACACACCAAAAATCGAAAAGCCGTCAAACGACAAAAGTTTCAAACAAAGGCAGAAACGGGGGGCAAACTCAAGTAAAAAAAAAAAAAAAATGTCGAGCGAACGAAACTATTAATAAAACAAAAGTGCTCAAATATCGAAAGTTGTCAACAAAAGTAGTTGAAAAAAAAGGTGAAAAAAAACAAAAAGCCGTCGAACGACAGCAGAAAAAAACAGGCCATGCAAGACAAGCTAAAACAAAAGCTTGAGCAAACAAGCAAAAACAGGCGCGACCATGTATGTACAAGGTTCACCTCCGGGAGGTGCCTAGGGGAGTGGCGCAATAACGAACTATTACCCGTATGAATATACCTGCACACCTGTTTAGAACCAACTGCATCACCCCTCATGGATGTCAAGAGCATACACACATAATTTTGAGGACAGACTATATGCTGCTTGTGGAAATAGTGTGGGGTCACTACAACTACAAAAAAATATAAAAGAGGTACCAGCAAGTGAATATCGATCCTGAACAGATGACTCGCGGCGATCAAGTCGATGCTTGCGGCGTAAACGTGAGTACAAAAAGTTGCGTGAGGTCGAGGTCGCGACAAAATACTTTGTGACCGGCTGAGTAAAATCCAGCACATACAAAATTAATTCCCGCAAAATAAATGTTTCTTGGTGCTCAGGGTAAAAAAAAGGTTTCACAGATACAGCAGTAGATGCTCGACAACAATTCGTACTCCGAGTACTGAGAGTATTTGAGTACTGGCGGCCAAGATATCGCGAATACTGAGAAGGCCCAAATATTGCGAGTACTGAGATTGAGTACTGAGAAGGCCCAACTACTGAGAGTACTACGAGTATGAGCAGCATGGAACCCCAAGAGCACAGGCAAAAATGTACCCGTCATCGAAACACGAAATACTTGCATTGCAAGCAACACCCGCAGTACATAAAATCTCGAGATACTGAGAGTACTCGCAGTGTATATTCCCGAAATACTGCCAGTGCTCTTAAGCACTCGAGTTGTCCCCAGCAAAAGAGATTTGCTCCAACTCCCACTCATGGGACCATCGGTGAGTGTTACATGCCGAAAAATGTGCCTGAGAATTGTGGACACGGTGCACAGACGATCGAAGTATACGTCATACTCCAAGTATACTGGGCATATTGAGAGTATTTCGGTACTGCGAGTACTCGCAGTACCAACACTACCAACGGACGAAACACAGATAGTGCTTGCAGTACCCGCAGTACAGAACCCCGACATACTTGGAAGCATGACAAGGAGTATCCACAGCAGCAGCAGCAGCAGCAGCAGCAGCAGCAGTAGCGAATCCCGAATCAGTGCGAAACCGAAAGTATCCACAGAATAGTATCCGCAGTAGTATAGAACCTTGAAATGGTGCCAGCGCTCGCAATATCTGCTGAAATACTGCTGTGAGTGCACGAAGTACCTACAGCAGTATTTTCTCGGAACATACTTAGCTTTACTCCCAAATATTGGGAGCAACTGTGAAAGGTTGAGGTACGAGCGCACGCCACACGTAAGCGCGCCCAAACTCCTTGGACTTGCGTAAAAACACACAACTTGTATGGTATCATAGGTATAAATAGCAGGTCAGAAAACCAAGGTGAATGTACTGGCGCAAAATAAGTAAAAATTTGAACAAAAAAAAAGTGAGGACTGCCGTGCGAGTCGAACGTCGGTAACGAAAATATTATCGAGCGCAGGTTGTCTGTCATCTACGCTCCAGCAGCCTTCATACAATGGCACGTCGTGTTTTTTGCGCAATCTAAAACATATTGCAAGATCTTCTAGAGAGTAGATTGTACAGGTACAACTGCATGCACAGCAGTACTGCTGTAAAATGCCGATGCGATATGATCCGGCAGCAGAAGATTCGCGTACTATTATACGAGAAGGAACGTGTACTGTGCCGTCTCAGCTGGCTTTAGGGTCTTATCGGTCAGCAGTGTAGGACACACAGCAGTCAGAAACTGCAAGAATGTGTTGTACAAATGCTGCTGTACACGATGCTTGTACGAACGATTTACTGGATTCAACAACGAATACACGATCCGTGGATGATCGGTACGAAGCAAAAATACCGGTCACACACTGCTGCAGCAGGTGCGTGAATACCTGGTATATAGGTCAATGCCGATGACAACAACAAACACTTTGTAGTACTGAGAGTACAGCGCGGATCTGCCACATGCGCATAGTTCGCTGCCTGCTGCTGCTGTTGGCGCACTGTGTTGAGCACAGCTAGAGCAGTGGCAATGTTGGATCACACCCAGCAAGACGCAGAAGAAGCAGCAGGGAGAGAGGTGATGATGATGATACAGGTATACGTCAGCCTGAGTATGTACGTATGAAAAACAAATCTGGTACCTGGTGAGGCAGACGGTGGAATACGGACGGCAGGCTCCGACAAACACAACCAGCCACAGCAATACTGCGCACATGGTGCGTGTGGGCAACAGCATTGTAACGATGGGATCTGCGCACATGCTGTCTGTTGTGTACCTGGTGTATGTTCGGACTGTGTGCTCATAGCTCGTGGGAGTCTAGGGAAGAAAACAGACAGCATTATACCGGTACGCACGTACAAAATAAGGCCTCTCGTACTGAAACCAGGGAAATCGTCTCATCTACTCTCGCCGAAAAAAAACTTTGAGCGCCCGCCACGCGCTCCAGAGTGCACGGATAGCGACCAGACCTCGACCAATGTGTGCGGCCGGGCTTGCCGTGTCCGAGTACTTAGCGTTTTGACGAAAAAATGCTCGTACGAAAAGAAAAGTTGGCACAAGTACAAAAAATTGACAAAACACACGTATGCATGTATATACAGTAGTAGTATGTATACCGTATCACGCAAGCAAAGACGAGGAACATTTCGCCCCGTACGCTACCGACTTGCCCACACCACCAAAGTAGTAGGTGGTCAACAAGGCAGCAATTGTGTCCACAAAACACGCATAGCGACAGCCCCCGACGCGAGCCCTAGATATTGTTTTAGCGGCGATGCCCGGGTGCCCTGTAGGGGTGAGGTGGTCGCTACAAGCCGTTTGAAAAATCGGACGTTTCACGTTTTCAATGACCGTAACAACCAACAACCAGCACCAGGCAGCAGCTGCGCCAGGTATACCAGTACATACGTATAAAGCGTTCTTATCTTCCTTGTTCTTCCTCGAGCTGCACATCACGTATGCATCGACGATGCGAATACAGTATATAAGCTGTTGTCGCTGCTGTAACCTTCCTCAAACCGCTCTAATCGCACAGACAGCCGCAGCAACAGCACCACTGCTACCACCAATCACCACCAACATGACCACGCCAACTACTCCTGTCGCGTCTTGTATCATCTCACCTCGCCGTAAGCGGCGATGTGCTCGTCGTGCTTCTCGCCCAACTTCTCGATAGCGGCAATGATGGCCGTGTAGCCACCCTATACCATCATCACCACAATCACCATCAGCAGCAGCAGCAAGCAAATATCACACGGCAGCACAAAAAAGGCGACAGAACGAGAGGGGAAACAAAACGTCGGAGACGGCGGTGGGGGGGGGGGGGGGGGGGGCACTCATTTGTTGCTTGCCTTAGTCATTTGACCATTGACCACGCATCCCTTTCGAGGCGGTGGGTGGAAGGGGAATCAACAAAAACCGGGGGGTGGGGGGGGGGGGGGCACTCATTTGTTGCTTGCCTCAGTCATATGACCATTGACCACGCATCCCTTTCGAGGCGGTGGGTGGGAGGGAAATAAACAAAACCCGGCGGAAAAAGAGCCTCTCGTGCATGCTATTATATCAGAAACACAAGCAGCAGGGGCAGCAGCGGCAGCAACCGGAGCGCACGGAACATCGAAAAAGGACAAACCAAGGGCACATTCAGACGCACACAACGACGATTGCGGCACTGCTCGATAGTACTGCCTGTGTAGTCCAAAGCACTGGGTAAAAAAACACGGGTGAGAAACTACGACGTATTAGTGCAGTAGTATTAGTAGTGCAGTATATAGGTACTATGACGTCCCAAAATATAGAGAACGATACTACGGGGGGGAACCATAGCGAATAGGACAAAATATTGTTAGTATAAACAGGGAAATATATAGGTTTTTGTGTTTACCATAGGTCGATTTTACCATGATCCCCCGTCATGGTATATAAATATTCAACCCAAACGTTCACTATAATGCGGGACATACTGGCTGTAGCGGTAAAAAGTCAAAGCTGGGTCATACCTATACCTGATACATGCGAGTATACGCCAAACATAAAGCTGGGCCATACACATTATCATGGGTTTTAGCCAAAATCAGGTGTATATACCTCGTCACTTTCCCGCCAAAATCAGTTAGTTACATACTAAAAACAAGCACAAATCACACGCCAGGAGCCCTGCTATTGGTCAGACCGACATCATAACTGATTTTGGCTCGAATTGGCCCAGTGTATACCTGATTTTGTCTGCTGTCTAGCTTTCAACTGACCCATGGCTAATTTTGAACCAATCAGAGAGGCCATAAGTACAGCAGTGTTTTTTTTCTGTGTATGCGTCTGCGGTCGCTCGGTTGTACAATTCTTGTGTATAAACTCTACTCGTACGTACGTGCGCATTTATGCATACATACGCACGCCCTGTACTTGTACGTAATACGTAACGCATTTATGAATAAAAACGTGAAGTGATTTTACTTTTTCTTCTTTGCGGTGTACGACATAGATATCGTATCAGGAGACAGCATTTTCACCCCTTGACAAGACAGCAACTTTGCCTCGACATGCCTCGAGCGACACCAAACTACTGGGTTTCAGTGCCGAACACTCGGCCCGACACCCTTGACAGCGCACGTTTTGGCTTTCGTGACATGTCTCCTAATATCTTGGGCGTACTATTAATATGTACTTCAGCAGTTGTGTACTCTGTTGTATTCTACAGCGTACACCCTCGAGAAAAGAAAACAAATCAGATTTTGGAGGCCACACGCTTTGTTCAGGCGCAGTTTTTTCTATAAAATGGGTTTTCCATGGACGAATATGGTTTTTATTTAGTATGAAACTGATTGTGGCCCGAAAGAGGCCAGGTATACCTGATTTTGGCCATAGCCCTATTATCATCATAAAAATATGAATACCCGTGTACATCCATCTACCAGGTATGTTGTTTGTTGTTGTTGTTTTCTTCACATTAAACGTTCTTTCTACGCGTCGACATCCAGCACAACCAGTGTCCGTGCCGATTCTTCAAACCTAGAGAGATACAAGTTCTGTGGTCACAAAGCTACGCCACAGAGATACTACGTTGCCACGTATGTAATGCAATGCCATGTCATCATACTGCGTACGACAGAGCCTTCAACGCTCTTACGACAGGGAGAAAAATAACTCCGGGGTCGACACCTAACTCCGGGGTCGACACCGCACGACAGGGCAAAGGCCCCAAAATCCCCAATCCCACATCTCTCGTCCCGTTTCTCCCGTTTCTCCCGTCCCACCACGACCAGCTTACTTACCTCCTCGCGCATCTCCTTCGTAGAGTAGTTCGTGTGGCAGCCCGCTCCGTTCCAGTCTCCCGGGATGGGCTTCGGGTCCAGGGAAACGATGACACCGAACTGCTCGCACACGCGCTGGAGCAGGTATCGCGAGACCCACAGCTCGTCGCCGGAGGAGATGCCCACGCAGGGACCCACCTGGCCGCACGCAAAAGGAACCAGGGGGAAACAAAAAAAAATATAGAGCAAACCACTCTCGATGCTGAGTTGATCGAAAAAAAAAAAAAAAATACAGTTGAGCCGCGCCGTTTCATTCGGAGTGCTTCATTGTGCGAAAATACCAGCGAGGAAGCGTCCAGGTAATCGGACGCTGTAACGAGAAAGACGAGGTCCAATCAATGCGCTATTCAACATCGCATGGTGCCCATCTAAGCCGTCTAAGGGCGCCATGACACTCTCTCCCTTTCTGCGTATACATGCCCCTCTGTCGCCAACCACAAGGAGTGTTTGTGTACCCACACGTTTACGTCAACAGTGATAAAAGGGCCCCGTCTATCGGGGTAGAGAGTGGATTGTCTCTCTTTCCCTTCCCCTCGATATTTTCTCCCTGTCTTCGTTTAGTGTACCCGCAGGCAGGCAGGGAGCCAGCCTGCCACGCACAGAACATACCATGCAAAACCTCTTGAGAACGAACCGCGCTTTGCCATGCTGAGCCCGCAACGAAACTCTTAACCAAAGTGCCGCTATCCCAAGTAATCCGCATTCATTCATACACATGGAGTGGAGCCCTGCCGCGCCATGGCACCCGGAACAGCTCTCCAGTACTCGTGTAATAATATCACAACCCGGTGGTAGGCTTAACACACACCCCCGGACGATTTTCCAAGCTGGGTTTCTCGACAACGAGGAGGGCGTACTGAGTACGACCAGCGATGCGTCTATGCAACAAAAAAATCCAAAATTCCGTTGTGTGTGCCCTCCCTTAAGGCATGTTTTGGAGGAAACCGGGTCTGAAATTAGTCCCGGGGGGGGGGGGGGTGGTATATTATCACCTAGTGTGATAGTGTGTTACGGTACCAACAATACGAATCACCGAAAGTGCTTTCATTTTTCAAATTCCAAGACATTGAACCAAACCTTGAGTTTTTTTTTTTTTTTCATTTTTCAGGTCTTTCATTTCACGCTTGCTAAAATCCGACACCACCATCACCGATGTACGATCATTTTCACTTTTTCCAGACAAAACCGGGTGTCGATTTTTCATTTCGAAGGTCGATAATTTCACCAAAGTTTGAAATTCGGTCAAACATTGGCCGGTAGTCGGAATGCCGAACCCTACCGGTGCACCTCTCGAGACGGAAATACAAGGACGGATTGATAATCATAGTAGTGTGTAAACGGCATTTACATTCCTGGTCAATAGTGGTGAATTACACGCGAGAATACACCGAAAGGGAAGGAAGGAACTGCGGGGAGACACCTGCAGGGACGGCGTTTGGTCCAAAAAGTAGAAGAACGCCGTACAAGCGAATCGATACGTATAAAACAAAAATACAAAAAAAAAAATCTCCAAAAAAAAACTTTCGGCTACCGGCAACGTGAAATTACAAACAGCACCAGCACCAGCACCAGCAGCACCAGCACAATCAGTCGTCTACGCATCAAATAAATAACTGCCTGGAACATTTTTTTGGCCTATTCGTACCTCGTAAGAACGGACGGGGATACCCGGTACCAGTCTCTGCCCCTCGATACAAGTTTTTTTTTTTTGTTCAACAGCAATGGACAAAACGCTTGTCATATTTAAGGTCAAAGTGGTATATTTATAGACACAAGTACGCATCTAAGAAACACGCGAAAAAAAAAAGAAGAGGTTCCGAAAACGAACCAGTCAGCTGTACTGGAATACCGACTATTACGGGGGTCCATAGTTAGTAGGACCTATGGTATACATGAAAGCCTATATATTTACCTATTTTTACCAACAATATTTGGTGCTGTTTACTATGGTCCCCCGTAATATTAAATGACTGTAGGCTAACAACTACCAGCATTTTACGTTCTACTGACATCGCAGTCATCGTCGGTACTCCAATAGAGCTGACAAAAATAACCAAGGGTATCTGGTAAAAATTAAAATAAAAAAAAAACAACAAAGTTAGGCCAATTAGTACGCAGACGGATTCGCGGTCAGTTGAAAAAATCCCGTTCAGCACGTTCGCATGAGTTTTTGCCCCGGAAATGAAGGAAAGTGGTCTTTCTCGCCTCAGAATGTGTCTCGAAGTTCACTCCAAAGTCTACATATATCCACAGCTTCGCTTTTTTTGGTACTTTTTTTCATAAATATAGGACGAAAATATTACACCAGGTAACAGGTACTTGAAAAACGGGTTTTAAAAGAGTCTATATACTACTTCTAAACTGTATGTAGATAGAACACTGTTAAATGTTTTGCAACAGCAACACATACATCACGTGTGCGTCAGACTCTCGACCCAACCGCTGCACTGCTGTACTCTGTGAACACGTACTCCGTACTTTTATCTGACCAGGGTATGTTCAACTGATGTATGTCATGCAATGGTAAATTCACCTGGTACTCCCACTGTCCCGGCATGACCTCGCCGTTCGTACCCGAGATGGTGACACCTGCGAAGAGGCACGCCTTGTAGTGAGCCTCCATGATGTGGCGTCCGAACGCATTCTCGTACCCAATGGAGCAGTAGTACGGGCCCTGATCGGGGGGGGGCGCGCGGGGGGGGGGGGGGGGAATGGGGGGGTACTCATTTGTTGCTTGCCTGAAGTAATTTGACCATTGACGACACACCCCTTTCGAGACGGAGCACCGTTCCTAGCACCGTTCCTACTCCTAATAGAGACACCTCCAACAATTGGGCGCTCATTACGTTGTTTCCATATATTACATGAGAAACTTTTTGCTAGTCTTATCCCCTTCTTGTTTGGCCTCCTGTGGCCACCATCTATCTCCAAGGATAGCGATCGTTTTCTCGCTGCTATTCATTGTATCAAACTCCATGTCACATTCGTGTGTTTTCCTCATCTCTTCGAACATCGAGGGGGGGGGTGTTCTACTCTCATCCCCCGCCTATTCTCATCACCCGCGTGGTATATGTACGGTAGTGTTGGCCTTCTGGCCTAGGACGCACCTGGGGGCCGGGGTAGCCGCTCTTGGGCCACCCGAAGGGAGTCACGCCATCCGCCTCGAACAGAGTGTACTCCTGCTCGATGCCGAACCACGGCACAAGGTCCTCGGTCTGCGCCACCCGGCCAGCCAAGTCATGGGCGTAACCGATACGGAAGATCGATCGTGTTTCAGTCGTTGTGTGTTTGCGTCATCGTGGGAGTTCCATCCACATCCGAACCGGCACAGGTGGTGTCGTCGTCGTGGCAGTTACACACGAACCGGTACAAGCGGTGTTATCGTCGGGGCGGTTCCATCCATCCGAACCGGAAAAAGTGATGTGGTCGTGACAGTTACATTGTGTCGTTGTGACAGTTACATCCGAACGGGCACAAGACGAAGCATAACCAGACAGCAGAGGCGCAAGGATAGTTGGGCGGGGTAGGGGGGAGGACGTCAATATTCGTGATAAGGCACCCAATCGCGTGATGGCGTTTGCGAAAGCCAGGTGCGCAGGTACTGAAAAAAGCAAAAGAATGAGGGACAGTTCTATGTAGGGGCTCGCGTTGCGCTCCGCAAATACGTTTAATTACGTCGATGCTGGCGCGCCGTGTGTTGCCGTGCCCGTTTGTAATAGCATCCGTGTAGCAAGATGCATCATCAGCTTCATCAGCAACGCCAACATCATTGAACACTAACCTCAACACCAACCACCAACACTGACACACAACAACATACGAAGCAGCAACCAGAGGCGGCGGTCGGGTCAAGAAGGGGGAATGAATCACCCACCCAGCCACCACCCTGTGGTGCGCTATTGATAGATAGTTAAGTAGTAGAGAGGACGCGATCGCTATCCTAGGAGATAGATGGATACGAGGTCGGTCGGGCGTGTTCTACAGTAATGATATAGGCAGGTATATATAGCAGTACTAGTAGCTTTCCCGTCGAGGACAAAAGGACATGCATGACCAAGGACACAGCAGTAGGCAGGTATGTGACTCCCCCTGCATGCGTCACTACTGTACTCCGTAAAATCATTACCACTACTCGCAGCTATTCGTCACTAACGGCCTTTCCTTCACCGAACATAGCCAATCTTCCACCAGTGCCTTTCACGGGATTTCTATTTTTGTTTTTTTTTAGCTTTTGGCAATCAAATTCAAAGGCTTCCGCCAGTAGCGGACAAGACAAAAAAAACAAACAGATTGTACTTCGTCAACGGGCAACAGACAGGAAACAATCCGCACCTCGTCAGCATAACGAAACAACGCATGGTTAGCCGTATGCCACACAAAGGTCACGACGTCAACAGCGCCGTTATTCCACCAGCGCTTTCGCGTGTTTTTTTTTTTTGGGGGGGGGGGGGGGGGGGGGGGGGGGGTGGACATCAATTCATAGACTTCCGTCAGCAGCCGACAAAAAAAAACAAACTCCGGACTGTACGTCCAGCACAATTTTTTAGTTGGCGTGGTTGTTTACCCTTGCGTGGCAAGACTTCAGCCG
This sequence comes from Macrocystis pyrifera, assembly GCA_031763025.1. Classification (NCBI taxonomy): domain Eukaryota; class Phaeophyceae; order Laminariales; family Laminariaceae; genus Macrocystis; species Macrocystis pyrifera. Next base: position 10,513,833 of record JASSKH010000022.1, read on the forward strand.
GCACGGCCGTCCGGTCCCCACTCCCACCACTGGGTATTTTAGTATGATCGTGAGGCGAGCGTACGTACAATACGCCAGCTGGAGTCGTCTGCTGCTTTAATAGCTCCCAGGTACCTGATACCTGGTATGATACAAGCATAATCAAGACGAGCTACAAAACCGCGCGTTCTACCGGTTTTCAGCTGGGACTGGGATATACATGTTGATATATTTATTTCTCTTCTTCTATCAACTGGCTACTCGTACAGCACTACAGCAGTATACCAGGTACAGGGGGTACCTAAATTTTCGTTTTCTACAAAAAAAAAAAAAAAAGGAACGAAAGGCCTGAAAACCAACGCTTTTCGATGTGGCTGGGATATGTTCTATGATGTTCCGTACACAGCAGTCGGTACGTAAAACATATCACCAGCACGCGACGAGCGCCCCCACCGAGAAAGAGACAGCGACACACCACACCGCTCGAGATTAAAACCAACCGGGGCGTTGTGATCACAGGACGAAACAAGAAAAAAAAACATGTTTTTGGACACAAATTTTCGCTTGGCCTCAAGTGTAGCGAAAACAACTTAAGAAGCGTGTCCTGGTGTATCAAGTATTTTTTGTTTCGGGAGTCCCTGCAGCATGCATGATGAAAAAATCGAGAGCTCGGACGCACACGTTTATATTTCGCAGTTGAGTTTCCTTCTCGGTCTCAACGCTTTGTTCGTGCACCCCTCCTCCGTTGTGGGTGAAGATAAGAGCAATGCAGCAGTTGCTGTTGTTGCTGCTGCTGTGTACTACGTTGATGCTCTGCTGCTGCCGAGGTAACTCGTACTTCTTGCGTCGCCCGTACTATCACCACCCCGTGTAGGGAAAAGCCTTTTATGCGTGGATATATACCCCAAAACCATTTGCAAAAACTGCAACTATTACGGGGGTCCATAGTTAATAGGACTAATGGTATACATAAAAACCTATATATTTCCCTATTTTTACGAACAACATTTGGTCCTATTAACTATGGTCCCCCCGTAATAGATGCCTACCTAAACACATTGTTCTCTGCTCACGGCGAACAAAAACGGCGCCCCTCAAAAATGTCCTACCCCCTCCCTCAACCAACCGCCCCCCCCCCCCCCCCCCCCCGACCCATCCGCCTTCCCACCCACCTTGGCCATGATCTCGGCGCACGCCTTCCTTGTGTTGCTGACGATGGGGGTGCCGTCGGGCTTGTAGCAGTCGCACAAGACCATGATATTGTCCCCGCCGCGGAAGGGGTCCGGGTAGATGGCCTGGGGGTAGAGGATCACCTCGGAGTCCTCCCCGGGGGCCTGGCCGGTGGAAGAGCCATCGAAGTTCCACCTCGGCCTGAGAAACAAAAAAGCGGGGGACAGACGAGAGAGACGGTACTAATCGAGTCAGCTCGCGACAAGAGTTGGCGGCGATCACGAAAAGGAGAAGGAGGAGGAGTAGGAGGAGGAGTAGGAGGAGGAGTAGGAGGAGGAGGAGGAGGAGCCCTAGGCCTCGCTTGCATGCCTTATAGAGCTTGAGATCAACCTCCCTAGGCCTGGCTTGCATGCCTTATAGAGCTCGAGATCAACAGGATCCTTTTTCAAGTGTTTACTACTATATAGTGTGAAGCAACCTTGCAAGCCAAAAAGTTGACGTTAACCTGGCTATGCTCGTCAATCAGGCAGGAGTACAAGTAGAACCAGGTTATCACCTCTGGCCACTGGCCATGCTCATCGAGATAGAGCACATGCTACATTTAATTTTTTTTTTTTTTTTCTAGCTCCTTCTTTTCAAGTGTCTGCCACATCCCCTGCGGGGGGGTACGATTGTTTGTTGCTACACTGAAGTATATACATATACCAGGTATATTTTTGTTTCTTTTTTTTGTTTCTTTTCTCTTTCGAATTCTCTTCTTTTTTTTTTTTTTTTTTCTCTTTGTTTCGTTTTTGTTTCTCTAGGTCATGGAATGTGTATGTCGTGCCTGTCGTACGCAGTACGACGACATGGCATTGCATTGCATACGTGGCAACGTAGTATCTCTGTGGCGTAGCTTTGTGACCACAGAACTTGCATCTCTCTAGGATTGAAGAATCGGCACGGACACTGGTTGTGCTGGATGTCGACGGGTAGAAAGAACGGTTTAATGTGAAGAAAACAACCAACAGAAAAGAGCACACACGCTACGATACCAAACCACCTACCGTAAGTGAATCGTCTTGGTGGTTGACATTCGAGCATCGGGCAGGGTCAAAAGTAGCAGAACAGCAGTTCCAAAAACACGTACAAAAAATTGCGCCTTGAGAACGGGGAAAAAACCCGCCCAGTCGTCAGGTATTTCACATTGCCCATCAAGCAAAAGCCATGCCAATTTTCGTCAATTATCCAAAACCATGGCGCAAAGTTCTGGAGCCAAAACTGCTCAGCTTGTCGCAGCCCCCACCTGATGCAATACCCTCGGGTATACCAGCTGCTATACGCGCTATCGCGTTGTCACACCAAGCTTGCAATGAATCTTCATTATTACGGGGGTCCATAGTTAATAGGACCTATGGTATACATAAAAACCTATCTTTTCACCTATTTTTACCAACAACATTTGGTCTTATTTACTATGGTCCCCCGCAATAATAGTATTTTTTCGGATCTCACAGCTTCGGGGTTTTTTCTTGTTCTTCATACGTGGCATTTTAGTCCTGCATGTGCTACCTGGAATACATGTACGACACACAAAACATGGCAGACAGTATAAACAAAGACCAGCAGTGCTTGCGGCTGAAACCCACACTCGGCAATGTCCCCTGAATCTCCATAAAAAAAACAGAAGATGACTCCCCGAAATACCGTTGGCTATTATTACGGGGGATCATAGTAAATAGGACCAAAAATTGTCAGTAAAAATAGGTGAACATATTGGTTTTTATGTATACCATAGGTCCTATTAACTATGGACCCCCGTAATGAATGATACCTACTGTATATATAATACATGTATTAACTTTCGTTCCACTATCTTTACTTTCCAGCTTGTACTGTAACTAGGGGAAATTATTACCCTCAGCAACCTTCTGAACTATTGGTAGCCGTGGTCACGCCCTTTTCCCCCGGTACGTGCCTTCATTCATATAGGGTTCGGCATTCCCACTGCTCGTCGTTTCTCATCGAATGCTGATCGATTATTACGCAGGAAAAAGTCCCTCCCAGCATGCACTCGGTGAGACTCAAACCCACGAAATTGACTATAGTAGGCACACGGATCACCTACCAAGCCAACGGGGACACCGGCCTTAACCAGGTTTGTGGTACTGATGTACGTAAACACATACCAGGTATTGCGCAATGCCTACGGCACTCGTAGAAGTGAATACCTCTGGTACATAAAACTCGAATGTGTGACACGTAGTACCCCGGTGGCTTGGTAGGTGGTCCGCGTGCCTGTCAAGATCAATTTCGTGGGTTCAAGTATCACCCAGCGCATGCTCATAGGGACTTTTTCTTGCATAAAAAATTGAATAGCGGAAAGCGAGAGCGTGAGTTAGCTACATTCGATGAAAATCGACGAGCAGTGGGAATGCTGAACCCTATGCGCGACAAAAAAATAAAGGCACGTACCGGGGGCGATAAGGGACGACACCTGTGACCACGGCTTGTCCAGAAGATCGTCGAGGGTAAAAACCTCCTACGAGTGGGCTGGAAAGTAGAAGTTATGAAAAAAAAAAAAAAAAAAAAAAAAAAAAAAAAAAAAAGAGTACTTTTACATTTCTATGGCACTCGGGCCAATCTCTTACGGGAGGATTTTGCAAACCGAAAAATACCCGAAACTGTGTTTTTTCTTAGAGCTCTCACGTGTCCTACAGTAGATGAAGAGTCTGACCGAATCGGGCTCGCTCTACTGACAATGCTTGCGGATCTTTGGTGACCGCTGAATCGGCCCATTTGGCCCTTCTTCAGGGGAGTCGTTCGAAGTTTTTACGATGTGGTCATCTTCAGATTAAAAAAACAGGGAGATATCCACGCACATATCGACGTTTCATCCGAAAAATAGGCTTGAAAAAAAAAAGAAGTCAATTTTTCGGATACATCACGCTTGAAACTGATTTCGAGGAAATTCGGGTGTATCGACATTTTTTAAACAGGCCCAAGAGAAACGGTACACGGCGCAGGGTGCCTCTCGCAAAATACCTGGTGGTATTTCCAACAGAGCGGGACCGATTCACCCGTTTCCCTGGTCAAAAACGCCTGCCAAGGTTCTGGAACCTCCATGTCCAGATATCAACATCAGTTTACCGCAGAGTTGGCTTCATTTACAAAACAGTGTAATTTACAGCAAACAAAAAAAAAACTACTGGCACACTCTGATTCGAGTGCTGTATCAGGTGTACAATATGCAGGTAATCCCGTTAGGGGACAAATTACTTACAATTAGACTGTATGCTTCTGTACAATGCGGTACTAAAAGGGTTCAAATTCTACCGGACGTAGGTTGATTCCTTTTTTTTCCCCGCACCGCGAGTATTGGAGCGTGTCAGCAAGACTACCAAGTACCAATATATACCAGGTGAAAATATGAGCACAGGTAGAATATTATACACCATGGACACCTTTACTGCTATTGATCGAGAAAACACACAACGGAGCTTTTGCCGGTCCGACGTACCTTGACTTACTGAGTATCTCGAATTCTCCTTCGTTTTGGTGAGTTTCGAGCTTCTTTCCCCTGTCCCTCCATCTATCAACACGTTAAGAGTGGCAAAATATACAAATCTACCAGGACGACCTGACACGATAATTTGCGATGCGTCTGGTAGACGAGATAGTTCGTTACTAGCTGTGCCGCTGAAAGAATCCGAAACACCAAGCAGGATTTTTGTTCGTCCGAATCTCTTGAAATTCAAGCATTTTCGCGAATTCTCTAACGCTCTCGCTCTCTTCTCCGATTCTGACGGGATATATCCCGATTTCCCGCAATCTGCAACCTGCCGGCGACCGGGGCATTGCGATATGGCACCATGCCACCGACGCATATGATACCATACCTGGTGCATACAACGGCTATAAATCAACGGGTGTGGCAGGTAAAAGCCTTATGCGTGAGAAACACCATCGGGGAAATACGTACAATACTGCTGTTTGTGAATATGACGTATATGTTTGCGACAACCATGCCCCGCGTTCCTTCTCTTCGTTAGTTCAGGGGTGCACCAGATGTAAAGTATATATATATATAAAGTATATATATATATATATATATATTTTTTTTGATCATCACTTTTACTTTCCAGCCCACTCGTAGGAGGTTTTACCCTCGACGATCTTCTGGACAAGCCGTGGTCACAGGTGTCGTCCCTTCTCCCCCCCGGTACGTGCCCTTATTTTTTATCGCGCAGAGGGTTCAGCATTCCCACTGCTCGTCGATTTTCATCGAATGTACAGCTAACTCACGCTCTCGCGCTTTCCGCTAATCAATTTTATGCAAGAAAAAGTCCGTATGAGCATGCACTCGGTGAGACTCGAACTCACGAAATTGACCTTGATAGGCTCGCGGACCACCTACCAAGCCACCGGGGACGCCGGCTATCGCTGTGCTTGTTTGCCATGGTAATTTAATAGTACAAACAAATATCCACATGTTGTGTTTGTTTGCCATGGTGCTGCTGTTGTATGTATTGCCGTTGTGTTGCCATTGTGTTAGTGTGATGCTATTAATAATGTGTTGATGAATTCATAAAAATATTCCACGTGTTCCTGGACACATGGAAAGATCACGGTATTGCTGCTGCTCTCTTACCACCTTGGTGCCACCTCGTGTCATATATACGAGGTCTCCGAGATCGTTCGTCTAGATAATTCCAATTATTATTTAAAAGCACCAAACATCAATTTTTCAGACGATTTTAATTAACTTAGTCTCTGAAATCAATTGTCAGGACAATTTCAATTGATATCAGAGGTCTGCAAAAGTATTTCTCCGGACAATTCAAACTGTCAAGACAGCAGTACCAGGTACCAGTTGTCCGAACAAATCCAATTAATAGACAGTTAGGCATGGGAATGGATTCGTTTTAGACGTAAAAAAATGTCCAGTCTATTCGAGAATCTGTTCAAAAAAAGTCGAAAGAACAATTTTTAGAAATAGTCTGCCACCACCCTATTTACTTGGTTTTAGACTACATTCACGTGTAGCACCGAGCACCTGATTACTCGACCAGGGAAACGAATTGGATGATAAAGTTCGACAGACACTTCCCATCGATGGAGAATGATCCACTGACTGGTTGTGTTTTGATCTGCAGATTTTTGCTCCGCAAAGTTTTTGTGAAAATACGCGGGAAAACTCGATTTTTTTAGGTTGTATTCGTATCTTTCTGTCTATTGGACTATACTCGAAAATCTAAACTAGTCAATCGATGCGGAATGACTTTGCGCACACAGCAATGCAATCCGAACCTGACTCCGATACGTAGCCGACATGAAATCTGTTGCACGAGTTGACCCTCTTCTAGAAGAGTCAATTGTTGATGGGAAATTCGACAAAAAATATCCCGAGATAAAAACAAACGACGTCCAGTCTTCATGGTATCGGGCAAACGGTGCCAGACATCAAAGCGGCCGCACGCCGAGCGATCGCGATCACATCCGGTGTCATCGCATCAGCGAAGACCATCTGTGATCGGGCCTTGATGCAGCAGGAAGCGAGTTACCCCTAGCATTCAGATGCGAACGCATCACTATTGTTGTCTCACGTGAGAAAACGACGGAGTAAAAATACTCTAGCGTACCACCCTGTCCGGAAATATAGGAATGGTTTTATCATAAATGTGAAAAAATAAGCTGTTCTGTACATTGCGACAGAGTGGTACGACGTACGTACGAGTACATACAGCAGCAGCATGCATATTCCAGGCGCGTGGTGAATGCAGCCTTGGCCGCAAGGCTCAAGCCTAGCTGCACGCACAACAACAACTTGCCCGTGAGCTAGAAGTGGGGCGCGCTGCCACGGAGGTGCAGGCAGCGCCGTCGAACTCCCGGTCTCGGCGAAGTGCAGTGTAGCAACACGCAGCCGAGTGTCGATGCTCTGTGTGTAGGTACGAGGTATGTTCTTGTTTACTGTTGACAGCAGTAAAACAGGACCGCATGCTGCGACTTGATCTGTACAAGATGTGTTTCACAGGGGGGGGGGGCAGCTTTCTCGTGCTGCCGGTCGCCAATCCCAAGGCCTCCCCAGGAACGTGCGATTCGTTCACGCTCGCGCGTCGGTGTCTACGCTGCAACTCCATCCTCTGGGCTTGGTTGTGCGCTGTCCTGCAAAACGTGTCGTGCAAAAAGCAAGGCTGACTTTTTTCCAATTACAGCTCAACGCCACAACATCGATGCCGGCACTGCTTTTTATTTTATTTTTGAGAGGCAGCATCATAGAACGGATTTTTTGGTTGCAAACTTTTTTTTTTTTTCCCAATCACGGATTGGTTAATTTCCTAAAGATTTTTTTCCCCCGGTAACGACCATGCGACATCCTTTGTTTTTTTTTACGCAATAAAACGAATCCATTCCCATCCCTAACAACTGTAGTATCCACGATCAATTGTCTACGTAAACAAATTCAAGTGCCAGACGGTCTTTGACATCGGTTGCCCGGACAATTCCGATTCATAGACAACTTCGCCACTCTGCTGTAGGGGCAAAATAGCCTATTGATAGGTCTACTTGTATTGTCCAAGGCATAAGCAGAAAAAGGCCGGACACCTCAACGTCAGGTTTTTATCACATCTCCGTGCGTTTGACGTTTTGATGTCGCCCATCAAAGCCGGCGTCCCCGGTGGCTCAGCAGGTGTTCCGCGTGCCTACTAAGATCAATTTCGTGGGTTCAAGTCTCACCCGAGTGCATACTCGTAAGGACTTTTTCTTGCATTAAAAATTGATTAGCGGAAAACGCGAAGGCATATTTAGCTACTTCGATGAAAATCGACGAGCAGTGGGATTGCTGAACCCTATCTATGCGCGGCAAAAAATGAAGGCACGTACCAGGGGGGATAAGGGACGACACCTGTGACCACGGCTTATCCAGAAGAAAACCGCTGAGGGTAAAACCTCCTACGAGTTAAGCTGGAAAGTGAAAGTGATTATTAAAAAAAATGAAAAATAGTCCCGTGTGTTCAGATGAAAATCATTGGATTTTTTTTTACGACACAAAATAATCAGTATGCACTGATATCTTGGAAAGTACGGGCTATTGATTTAGGAGAATTTGTATTGGTTGAAATTGTCCGGATAATCGATTTTGCATACCTGGTACTGCTGTCTAGTAATATGGAATTGCCCGGACAACTGGTTTAGAAGGCGGTCTGCTACTTGAAATAGTCCGGACAAATGATTTTGGAGACTTAATAAATTGGAACTGATGTCGGGCCAATTGATTTGGGCGACAGCCTATTAATGGTAATTGTCGGGACAATTACTTTTGGCGGCAGTCTACTAATTGAAGTTGATTCAGGAGACGGTCTATTAAATCAAATTGGCGGCACAATTAACTAGGAGAAGGTCCATTCAATGGAATTGTCCGGACCATTGATAACGGAGACTGCCTATAAAATGGAATTGTCTGGACAATAGGGCCAAACAGGGGTCATTCAATAGAAATTGTCTGGATAATAAGAGCTCGATACATTTCAATTAACTGGAATCAAGGACCACAATAGACAATCAATTGCAATAGGGAGCTATTCACACAAAAATTGGACTATCGTCTATTGTCTAGCTTGTGACTTTATACCTGTTATACGCGTATGCCTGGCATTCTAGATGCATGTGTGTGCCAAGTATCTTATTGCGAATATATATATAACGCTAATATTGGAACAGCTTCGTACGGCCTTCAGGGAGCAAAATTGCGAGGAGACGGCACTTTCACCCCTTGACACGGCATCAACTTCGCCTTGACATCCCTTGACTGACACTAAAATACTATAATAGGTTTTAGTGTGGAACACTCGGCCCTAGACCCTCGACAGCGCACTTTTTGCGTTGCGTGAAGTGTCATCTGACACCTTTGACAGATAGTCCCCCTGCGGCCAACATTGGGGCAGGGGCAACAACTAAAGCAGTAGCAGTAACCAGCAGATAATAACGGAGCATCTCTTTAGGGTCGCTTCATTCAACCTTCGGGGGCAACAACTACTGCTCGTATTAACTGTGACAAGCACATGATAACGGAGCAGTTCTCTATGTGTACCTCTGTCATTTAGACATCAGTGTACAAATGGTTCTTATATCGATGGACAGAGTGATCCGAGGGTTCGCTTCGGAGACAAAACAAAACACCAGGTATGTACGGCAATACTAATCTCCCTTGACTTGATATTTTCCACCGGTTGGATCCGTACCACTTTGTTTGGTTTGACTGTTATTTTACCTTGGTTCTTAGTCTTACTCTGTTGACGACTAGTGGTGTTTTCTTCTTTTTCTTTTTCTTTTTCCAGCTCGTTCTTTTCAAGTGTCTGCCACGTCCCCTACGTGGGGGTACGATGGTTTGTTGCTATACTGAAGTATATACATATACCAGGTATATTTTAGTTTCTTTTTTTTGTTTCTTTTCCCTTTCGAATTGTCTTTGTTTTTGTTTTTGTTTTTTTCTCTTTGTTTCGTTCTTGTTTTCTAAGTCATGGAATGTGTATGTCGTGCCTGTCGTACGCAGTATGATGACATGGCATTGCATTACATACGTGGCAACGTAGTATCTCTGTGGCGTAGCTTTGTGACCACAGAACTTGTATCTCTCTAGGTTTGAAGAATCGGCACGGACACTGGTTGTGCTGGATGTCGACGCGTAGAAAGAACGTTTAATGTGAAGAAAACAACAACAACAACAACAACAACAACTGGTTTGACTGTTATTTTACCTTGGTTCTTAGTCTTACTCTGTTGACGACTAGTGGTGTTTTCTTCTTTTTCTTTTTCTTTTTCCAGCTCGTTCTTTTCAAGTGTCTGCCACGTCCCCTACGTGGGGGTACGATGGTTTGTTGCTATACTGAAGTATATACATATACCAGGTATATTTTAGTTTCTTTTTTTTGTTTCTTTTCTCTTTCGAATTGTCTTTGTTTTTGTTTTTGTTTTTTTCTCTTTGTTTCGTTTTTGTTTTCTAAGTCATGGAATGTGTATGTCGTGCCTGTCGTACGCAGTATGATGACATGGCATTGCATTACATACGTGGCAACGTAGTATCTCTGTGGCGTAGCTTTGTGACCACAGAACTTGTATCTCTCTGGGTTTGAAGAATCGGCACGGACACTGGTTGTGCTGGATGTCGACGCGTAGAAAGAACGTTTAATGTGAAGAAAACAACAACAACAACAACAACAACCACCAATACTACTCTTCTCTTCCGGACTTGGATCTTTTCTACTGGTTTATGTTGTTCATGTTCGTTCGTGCCACGACCAAAAAAACAGGACGTGGCCAGAAAAGTCGGCGCCCCCGCACTTCAATATACTGCTGCACAAAAAATAAGCGTATATAACGGGCAACAGGTTATACGTGTAGAAACTACCGGTGAAACACAACAGCTGTGAGACCTAGATGCCCATGCATGGACACGCGAAGTCCAAAAAAAATCTTCAAAAAGTGATGCTTTCAAACAACAGCCGAAAATATTATCGTACCGCCGCTGCGGGAAAAAAAGGAAAAGATGTTCGATCTTTTCCTCTTTATACTTTTTCAACGGCTGCAGGCGGCACAATTTGTTTCTTCTCGTTGCAAATTGTCAACACCCTGTTACAAAGCAGTTCGTGCGACGACAGACGCTCGATCTCGACATAGACTCAGCCCACGGCCAACCCGCTTGGGGTCCGGCAAGGCCAACGAGCCAACGAGTATAGATGACGGCATCGAATATATCAGGTCGATCGATGATCTAGGGGGCGAGAGCTTGCCGGCGGCGTCCTACGGTATCCTGCAAACCCCGAGAAAAACATTATTTGTGGCCATTCGAGACGGGTCTGGAAATTTTGTCGTCTGTTCTGTGCACACCAGCGGCCAATTGAGTTTTTATCATACGCCTGGCCAGCGTCCGCCGGCCGTTGTGTGAACACGGTGACTTTAGAGTGGGTCGGAGCCAGAAACGACGCACTCCGTTCAGAATTCATGACGCAGTCGTTGGTTTTGTCGAGCGATGTCTGTCGAGGGAATATCGCCGCTTCGAACCAAACATCCGCCCGAGTTTTTCTGAAGCCGATCTTGGCCCAACATCGCCCCCAAATTAACTTTTTTCGGCGTTTTTCCAAAAGTTTGGAACGTTCCGTTTCAAGAATCGTGCCCATAGCAAGCTTTGCCAACCAAATTATGAAGGGTATCTATGGAATTCAAAATTCTAATAGGAACTCCGCGTTTCCATTGGCAGAGGTCTGAGATCGAGCATTTCGTCGAAACCCACCACCTTTGCAGGATGGGGGTCATACTACTATTATTAATAGTGATAATCGATCGCGCGTAGTACGGGTTTTATAATGCCGAACGTACCAAGTCCGCACAGGAGGGAGACAAAACCTGAAGCCGCAGAATTCAAGGAGTGCGTGTGTCTATTTGGGAAAAAATAAAATAGTTTTCGAGGTTGCACGTAGCTTGCCATGAGTGGGGATTTTATCCGGTGTGTATTTCATACCATATATAATACCTGTTATTACTGTTTAATAAATATATACCAGGTACCTGGTATTTAGATGCCATCACCATACTATTTACTGAACAGTTGTAGAACACCAAAACGCCATGGGCCCCACTTCGAGGGTTTGGGCCAAAATGAGGTATACCTGGTCCTTTCTGGACCAAAATCACACTGAAAAACAAGAATTACACGCCAGGAGCCCTGCCATTGACCAGCCTCAAATCGTGCCCGTTTCTGGATTTGAAACTGGCCAGATACACCCTGGATTGGCACTATTAAAAGCTTCCAACTACTGCTGTTTTTGCCTGATTTTTAGCCAATCAGAGGGCGGTCCCTTGGTTGCAATTCTTGTGTATCAACTCTGTACGTACGTCTTGAGGCATGCATACGTACGTACGTACGCTGATTTCACTTTTTCTTCTTGGAAGTACGACGTGGTTCAGTTGTTAAGTACTCTGAAGTACTTTGTAAAGTACTCTGAAGTACTTTGTATGTACTTTGTTGCATATTATGGTCACAGGCGTCATATTACAGCAGCACCGTGGACAGAGACGGCAGTTCGTCTGATCGGCCCCGCGTCGAGGTGGTCGAAGGTTTGGCATGGCAAAACAATTTCGTGCCCGCAGGCGATTCTGCGAGGATGGTCGAGAGGCTTCAAATCTGGCGGGGGGGGGGGGGGGCGCGCGCCAGAATAAATACCCTTGGCGCGCTGGCCGTGGAGAGACAAAGCCTGGTGACCCTCTGCGGGTCCAAGTGGAGTCCGTCGTACCTACACCCCAGAGAAAACAAAACAATACACACAAAAACACTTCAGATTTTGGAGGCCACACGCCCGATGTTCAGGCGCAAAAAAAAAATGTTTGTGCTTGCTCATGGCCCAGGGGAAACACCGCTCGTGGCGTTCGCTTTTCACGTGGTTTCACTAACTATTAATAACTGTTTTGGGTTGAAATGGAACAGATGCACCTGATTTTGACTTTGGCTCTACCAGGTGCTTTATACTTTATGTACTCTATACAAGGTTCCCCTCCGGCACGTGCCTATGGGAGTGCCTCAAGAACGAATTGAAAACGATACAGCATGCGATATTGTATCAAATATACGCATACGGTACATTATCACGACGCTTTGCAATATCTGCATATCGCTGCTGTTCATGGAAGCCCCTGTCAGAATTGCGCCTGCTTTTTCGGGGACGAAAAATACGTGGAAATAGTGTGGAACTGCTGTTACTATTGACTTAACCAGGTTCGATGCAAGTCGGATCAGCTGTGGGGTTGCTGAACCCTGTACCAACAGAAAGTCGACGCAAGTGGACAAGCTGTGGGGTCGCCGAAGCTTCTTCGTATCATAAATGTCATGCCTCATCTTCAGTGTTTCATGCTGTACGTGTCATTCCATATCACCCTGGTGATGGGCTAACACACCCCTCGAGGAAGCGTTTATCGGCAGCGGGGAGAGAGCGCAAAGTCGAGCGAGTAGGCCAGGCGTCAACGGAAATTAATATATCGACGACACATCCTTCGAGTGCCATCATTCGTCATTTTTCGCTGTGTGACTCCCTCAAGGCATGCTTCGGAAAAACGTAGGATCGGAAACCGATATCTTGCGTAATACACGTAAGTACCGAAAGGCAGTCCAGACACGACAGGACAGTAGTCCAGACACAAAAAAACAAGAACAAAAAAACTCCGTCCTACGCAAATAGGGCCGGAGAGAGAAAACGGCACGAATCTACCCCGTTGCATTCTACTACTGTAGTACAGAACAGCAGTATTATTATTAGTAATAAAGACGTGCACATATTATGACCCTACGGCCGGCTTTCAACTGCAGTACACGGTAATTTCTTTGCATCGTCATGTTGTCGTTTTAAATTCGAGGTGGGTCTATTTGTTTATGCGTTCACATATCATGTTTATGGGAGATTCTACCGTCAGGCCAGCCGCTTTCTGGACAATAAAGTCGTGTTCACAGATAGATGCCCTCCCTTTGCCCCACCCCGGTACTGTTGTCAACGGCATATTCCGGAATATTTTGGCAGTTGGCAGTACTGCCTTGCGTAAAGCACACAGAACCAATATCATGCATGTTGAACATCCATACTGCCTTAGCTCCAAGTCTGAGAATGTTAACGTTGAGGCCACGGGTCCCTGGTCCTTCTTTCTACCACCCCCGCGCTTTCCGTATAATAAACGTTACCCTCGAACGAACTGCCGCGTGTGGTCGTTTATCCCCGATCCCTGAACTTCAACTGTACAGCTGGAGCATTGGGAACACGATGGAATTTTCTCTTAGTTTTAGCAAGAACACCATGATTTAGTATTGCCACCCGAAGAAGGGCTGTCGGCAAGGCGTCACCTAGGCCATAAACACGACTGGAGCCTTTCCTGCTTGATCGTGCCGACGGGCTATTATTGTGATGCGCCATCTCCCGGGCAATTATTGTGGCTATTACTGGATGTGACAGTCACACAGCACCAACAAGACAAGACAGCCATGAGGAAGCCAGGGATGTTACGACGGGTTCCCGAATCATGGAATATGATTGCTCGTGCTCTTGCCGAATATGGAACCAGACTACTGCTGTGAAAGGATAAATAAATAAATTTCTACACCCAAGCGAAAAACCCCAATATCCCCCTTCATGCAGCGAAAAGAAACGAAATGAAGGAGATTATACCGGCAAATATCGATCACGTATATACCTGGTGTACAACGTATATACATTCATAATATGAACGTAATAGTATACAAGCACATGTCGTTGAAAAGCCAGCGTGAGCTGCAAGGTGCAACGCATACTCACTTGCGCGCTGAACCTATCAACCCATCACCGGCGGAGGCTGCCTGTAGCAACCTGTAGCAACAAGCAGTTGCCTCGTCTAGAATAAACAAAACATGTAGAACATATCATACCAGCACTGCCTGTACATATACCTGTGGTGCCTGGTATATGCACGTCTTCCAACCCACCAAATTATTGCCGATACCAGCCAGGTACGTACAAAACAAGACAAAAAAAAACGGGTACCAGGTCATAAATGCCAGGTAAACATCAAGTGCTACTATTAATATCAATACTAACATCAATACGATACTACTATCGATAAGAGTATTTATGGGATGTCTGGTACTCGAGGCGAGCACGTTGACCCTTTCGGGACTTCACTGAGTCAAGCCGGGGAGACTATACAGAGATGTTGTTCGTAGTGGGTTCAACTCCTACACTACCTGAGTCGGGAGATACAACAAAATAATACTCGACTCAAGGTGCCTACCTTCTCGGGAGTAAACCACTTCTGATACTGCAATCCTGTTTTGGGGACAAACCACTTGGAATTAGAGTAGTTTGTCCCCGAATCGGGACCGCAGTCCTGAAAGGGTTGACGACGGCACGGTCAGAGACAGGCCCGATCAAGGTGGAAGAAACGAACCGGGTGGGAACCGCTACACGAAAACTATTACAGAGAAATAACTGGGGTCTCCGGCTCTCCGGGGCACTAAATAAAATAAAAAAAACTTCAGACGGGAAAAATTGCGACAGAGGGTGACGACTGCAGCAACCGTCACTCTCGTTGTGTCTTGGTAATTTGGGGGATGATACAAACTACTGCATGTCGAGGTACAACAAAAGGAGTCGCACGGGACGGACGCAATATCATCCTGCCTGCACCCGCTGGCTCAAGTGTCGTTTACAGCGCAATAGCACAACAGCAGCAGGCCATACAAAGCAGCCGGGTCCGCAGGAATAGATAGGTGCGTGTCCGAAGTGCAGTAAAAGGAGCTGTTGGAAGTATGAAATTCGCGCAACATGACCAACTATTCTTTTTACTCCTATAGATGAGACGTTCGGCAAGACCGCGCTACGAACAGCAGTAGTAGCACTTGTCGGGTTTTCCGTTGGTTATCTGGCCCCCAAAACGGTTATGAAAAAACGACACGCCAACACGTGCATACATGGAAGTGAGTACACATAATACTACCCAATTTTCGAGACCAAAACAGGGGGGGCATACTAACACCAAGCAAAAAAACGTTAAGAAGCAAGCCAAAAAAAAAAAACGGTACTCGTACACACCAGGTACCTGGTATCACATACCATATATACCACAGGTACATGCATTATACATCAATAAACTCGTGCAGATATCCCACCCCACCACGTACCAGGTACGGGCTAACCCTTTTAGAACCGCAGTCCCGTTTCGGCGACAGACCACTCAAATTTCAACTACTTTGTGCCCGAAACGGGACTGCTGTGGATCTCAAGTTTGTTTTCAATACAAGACCCTTTTACTGTAGGAGTGTCGTGTCGTTTTTGCTTTTCTCGTGCGCCCGCCCTTGACTGAGTGCATAAAAACATTCAAAACATGTATGAGTAATACGTACCAGGTACAGCAGTATCACTAGTGGTTAGTACGTATTTTATGGTCGAATTCAAAACGCGCATCCTACATGTGTACGACTGGTATGAGAAGAACAGCACGCACCAGGCAGCAGTAGAATGACCTCCCCACGAATAAACAGGTACGTAAACCTTCGCCTGAATAGATATGTACGTATATACATGGTACGGCATTGCAGGTATCCGTCGTACGAATATGAGGTATGTGTCGCACCGACAATATGCGTTGCCGTGCCATTCCCTCGCACTGCATAAATATTCAAGATCATGGTTCGACGGTCGCGTACGAGGAGGGTTCCAACTCGAGCAAACACAGATATTCTATAGGCGTCGCCGTCGTGTCTGATCAATAATACATTGCGGCAGGCACAAAACGGAACGTTTGGGTACGTATGTAAATATTTGATAGCTTAATTGGACACTATAATAGTACTAATAGAGTCATGCCAAGGTGTTCTGGGCAGTGAAAACGTGTTCCAGATTGACGTTTGGCGTCGACGCCTAGGGTGTAGTAAGCGACAACAAACAGACAGGTATGTCCGAGTGTATGTATGAGTACTGCTTGTACAGCACGTCTATATATAATATACAGCAGTGATATATCGGAGGAAGGGCTGAAACTATACCGGTACTTAAGAGTAGAACTACAACAAACAACACACCGCCACGAAAAAAAATCCGAGCAGATTTTCTTGGCGACCGGAGGGACTGCAGACGCCGAGCAATGCTTTCTCATAGAAATACCACGTACATTGACGAACTCTTTTCAAAGCGCCGCCATTTTCGTGTGGTGGTCTCGCTTTGGCTTGGAGAAAATCGGATATAAGAGAATCATCCCAGGAGGCATGCTATCCTGACATCCTGTCGGTAAAACACCGCATTTTGACACCAACCTTCAACCTTGGGCATATACGATAGTCTAGGCTATTATACTTGTGCACGAGTACAGCGGAAGTACTCATATTGTACATTCACGCATATGTAGTATCATACCAGGTACTTCGTACGTATAGTACTATTCGCCCATTTCCTTTCGCTTGTCGTTATGCCCTTTCATTTTTTGGGCTACACAGACTTGGAAGATGGTAACCGTTTTTTAGTGGGCCTTTCGTTTCTTCAGGTCAAAAAGAACCAATGACCAAAATATCATCGGATTTTAACTCGCGATACCCCGTAACCCCAAGCCCGAATGTCTCTCACGGGGGGGCAAAACCTTGTGAAGCACTATTAATCTACTATTAATCTAATACCTGCCAGCAGGTATCTATTACTAAAAATTGTACACACAAACGATAAATCAGCAGCCCTTCCCGCTAAGAGAGCATCAATTTCTGACAGGATATCTACATACTTCAAAGTAGACCGGCTTGTTTCTTGCATGTGGGACTTCTTACGACTATCTGGAAAAGTGTGCATCCTTCGCTAACTTCAGTATGACGGATCCGGAATTGCTTACGTATGATCGCACATACTGATCTCAGCCTCCGGCTGTCGTATTCGATGTGCCTGTGTATATCAGTATCGGGTACCGGACACTTACTGGTTGTAACATTGGTCACAAGAAACAGGAAAGATATTCCAGGCAGGATTTCTTATTTGAGAAAGGACTAAACCAGTCCGTATATCACTCCCGATTTTAATGTTTTTTCCGGTAATGATGTTCGCTGGATACTCTGGACCGCTTGTACTGAACGATGGATACACGCACGCACGTGCGTCTGATAATTACCTACGAGATCGGATACACGCCGCAAAAGGTAACGCTAGTGCAGAGAGTGGCAAAAGGTATGCGGGCATGTACGTTAATACATTATGTAGGGGATGGGGGTGTATCGTGCATACATATCGTATGAACAGCAGTAACGGGACAAGAACCGCGCCCCAGAAAGTGAGTTGTAGTACGTCATACCCCTGAAAATGCAAATCATCGACCCGTTTTCACAGAGGAGAACGTGACAAAAAAAGCAAGCAAAAATACATGAAAAACGAAATTGATGTGAAAAAAGAGAGAATGTGGAACGAAAGAACAAAAAAGAACAAAAAAGACTGTTTTCACCAAAACCAAAGCAACAAACACTGGTGTACTAGTCTTGCCCGTAAATATAGGGATTGTTTCTGGATTAATATGGAGAGGTAATTCATCCTTATAATTTCGGACATGCTGGTAATGGTTGTATGAATACGGTGTGAAAAAAAAAAAACTCACAGGTCAGCGGCGGCCTTGGGCTTCTTGTCGAATGTGCGAGTCTTGCACCGGAGGTCCTGACCGGAACCGCCGATCCAGATGTACTCGGCCATGATCTTGCCATTTTGGGGAAGCTTGCGGAACTCCGCGAGGACTTCGTCCGAGAGGTTGGTGTGGTTCGAGAAGCTGGGGTTCGGCATCTTGACTGTTTTCGGGGTGCGAAAATAAACCTGATGTGTGTGTGTGTGGTGGGTTGTGTGCGATTTTTTATGATTCAGTTTGGGGGACGCACGTGGGGAGGAGAGGGGGTGTTGAAGCGGGTTGTCGTGGTGACTGCTGGCGCTGGCGCTGCTGCTGCTGAGGCTGCAGCACTGAACATTGCCACGCGCGCTGGGTGAGTTCGGGGCTCGCATGAAGCAACGAAATCCTACTCTATCGTAAACCTACCTACGTAGCCGTTCTTCCTTCTTCCCTTCCTACCCCACCTCAGTGACCTCTTGTATCAGGGACACGAAAGGCATCACAGCAGTCACCAGGTTACACAACAGCACGAGTACACGTGCACGTTTATTCAAGCCTTACTGATCAATAATAGTACGTGGGTACCTGGTTATGTACGAGTGCATACGTATCAGTATGATTTGGGCCCACTGCTGTGATACTATTCCTACACAAAAGGGTAGATCGGGATGCAAAAAAAAAAGGTTCGAGCAGAACCGCTCGGACGCTCCCCGACCCGTACAAGTAGACGTGCATAAATGAGATAGCGACCAACGTCTAGAAGTGAAATGCTATTCGCAGCAGCAGCAGCAGCAGCAGCAGCAGTACCCAGTCGAGCACGACCTGGCGAAGAGAGCGCTTCAAGCGCCTGGTTGGCATGGCTAATTGACACGCGAGCTCGTCACCGAATAGTCAGACAGGCTTGAGGCCTCCGAGAGCGACAAAATGCGATATTTTTTTTTTATAAATTTTGTTTATGATGCCGAACTGCGAAGAAGGATCTTTCACCACAAGTCATACATCAAGTCTTCAACACACAAGCAGGAACATGGGTCCAACTCAAAGCCGGCAAGACCCTCGTCGGGCTGGGCAACATACGAGCCAATCCTGTCTCCCGCGTACGACGACAGCCTCTACAGGCGGCTAGGAGGTACTGCGTTCATGGAGAAAAATGAAGTTTCAGAGGAGCACACACATTCCTTTTTTAGTCGTAAACATGCAGCAGACCGAACACAGGCATGCACAGGCATGCACATCATTTTTGCTTTTCGTTGCGCTCTCTGTGTACCCGCTCTTGGGGTGGCCCGGCGCGCTTTCAACTGCGCCACTGATGGTAAAAGTCGCCCTAGAGGTCAACTACTGGTATCGGAACTCTGGGGATGTTGGTGCAGCTGGGGTTGATGCAAGCCACATCATTACGCACGCAAATGGTCACGTGGTTTTAGAACACACCGAGAGAGCGCAGGAGCACGCAGCATCAGCAGCAGCAGCACCGGCAGGAGCAGCAGCAGCGGCGGCAGCGATTACGCGTTAACCCGAAAGCTCCGAATAAACAAGTCAGCAATAAAGCGTGCTGTCCACGACAACAGAAGCAGACAAGCCGAGGGCAACGTACTCACCTGTCGGGTTGTCAGCGGTGTAGTTGATGTCGGTGACGAGTGTGGGAGTGAGTGCGTCGTGGCGGAGGAAAAGCTACGTAGCAAAAAATATTCGCTGGTGAGAGAAGGGGACATATAAATGAAACAGAAGACGCCTTCCATGTATGTTTGAAGAATCGAAATACACCGCTTTTGTTTACTTTCTGTTTTCCACGAGCGCTTTTCGTTTTCGTGACGTCTGCGGTCGTCATGTTGATGTTTTTTTTCGGCTGTTCAAAAAACGAAACAAACATCCTGTACAGATCGACATGCATGATACTCATCTGTGGCCGCAGGGAACAGGAAATCGAGTCTGCTGCAAGTATTATTATCGTGGTAGCACCTGGTAGAATCCAGCCGAGTCACTCGCCAGTAGTGGGGTCGTCCCCGGTGGCTTGGTAGGTGGTCCGCGAGCCTATCAAGATCAATTTCGTGAGTTCGAGTCTCACCGAGTGCGTGCTCATAGGGACTTTTTCTTGCATAAAATTGATTAGCGGAAAGCGCGAGAGCGTGAGTTAGCTGTACATTCGATGAAAATCGACGAGCAGTGGGAATGCTGAACCCTATGCGCGATAAAAACTAAAGGCAAGTACCGGGGAGGAGAAGGGGGGGGGAGAAGGGACGACACCTGTGACCACGGCTTGTCCAGAAGATCGTCGAGGGTAAAACCTCCTACGAGTGGACTGGAAAGTAAAAGTGATGACGAAAAAAAAAAAAAAAAAAAAAAAAAAAAGTAGTAGTCAATCGCGAGGGAAATAATGGAAAACGCGCGAACGGTTCACGCAAGTTGCAAAGTTGAGTATCGACCGATCGGTTGAACTCACAGCTGACGTGTTTTCTAGTTTTTCGTAAAAGATACAAAAATGAAATCACTAATTTGATAAAAAAAACTAGGAAAGCACGTCAGCTGTGAGTTCAACCGATCGGCAGATCGATCGATACTCAACTTTGCAAGCTGCGTGAACCGCGCGCGTTTTCCATTATTTCCCTCGCGATTGACTACTGGCCAGAGACTCCCCGGGATGCCACCAGGGTCGACGAGACGATAATACTTACAGCTGGTTCGATTTCCAATTGAAATCACTAATCTGTACTAATCTGGTACCAGGCGGTATCTTTAGCGATGGTATCTTAAATCGTCTGTCTGTGTTCGAGCCTCGTGCTGGATACCTGTGCCCTGTACCGGCTATATATACCTCTCCGTACACCAAGAGGAGGAGGTGTGGTCCTGTACCACCTGGCCGGTGCGACGTGTGTGTGCATGCAGATCAGTAGGCGAGGAAATAGATCAGATGATGCATTGTACTGGCATTTTTTATTTGTTATTAAATAATTATCATCACTATCAACACTAATAACCAGTCTAACTATAAACAACATAGATAGGAGGTTCTATCCTCAGCGGTCTTCTTCTGAACAAGCCGTGGTCACGGGTGTTTCGTCCTCTCCCCCCCGGTACGTGTCTTCATTTTTTTATCGCGCATCAGGGTGAAGAATCAGCACGGACACTGGGGTTGCTGTGGATGTCGACGAGTAGAAGAACAATTTAATATGAAGAACACACACACGAAATCGATCTTATTAGGCAGGCGGACCACCTACCAAGCCACCGGGGATGCCGGCGTGCTCCTTTATATCTACCGCTGTAAGTTTCATTTGTTCGAGGTATCTACAAGTACGATGACAATAAAAATACCCGTCGACATCCGCCACAACAAGTCCATAGTGTGTCCTTGCCGGTTCTGCAATCCTAGAGAGACACAAGGCCTGTGAGGTCACAAATTACGACATGCAGCATGTGCTACGACATCATCAGTATTTTCTCTATCTCTCTCAAGCAGCAAGCAGCAGTGCGGTATGTAAAGCAGTAAGGGCCCGCTAACAAGAAACACCTAATTATGATTAGGCCAATATGGGCAAGCCTGAGATTCTTTCTTATTGGGGCGCCGTCTTCAAACAACCTTGAGCATAGAGATAGGCTGTTGTAAAAGATTTAGTGTAGAGTTCACACCACTGAAAGCCGTTTCTTAACCCAATTTTCTTAGCTTTCTCCCAAAAGTGAGCATTACTTCTTAGTGGGCACTTTCTTATTGGCGGGTCTATACTGCTGTATGTCGTATGTAATATATATATATGTAATGATAATATATCTGTTTTACAACATCACCCGTAGTAGTAGTATATTATCTGTATATATATACATTTTTTATATATCTAAAAGACTGAGTGATCATGATGCTGCTTTGTTGTTGTGGGGTTATGTAGGTGTGATATAAATACTACGGTAATATATCGTATACTGTTAATAGTATGGTGTTTATAGTTTAGTATATATTAATAGTAGTAGCATACTGGTATTAATAGTAGGATATAGTACTAATAGTACTAACAGCAGTAGTTTAGTATTAGGAGTATATAGTCAATTAGGGTGAAGGTATTATAATAATGTGCTACTGCTGCAGGTACCAGGTATTTATTATTAATGGGGCTGTCCGAACCCTGTACGTATATCCGATCGGGCGATCAGGGAGGGAGATTATATATATCATGAAACGTGGCAAATACCAGGTAATTAATAATATATGATAGCAACACAGCATGAAACTCAGCTTGAGACAACGTTTGTTTGATAGTATGCCAGGGTACAGGCTGGTTACCGGATGATGGCACAATAAGGGGCAGTATGGGGCTGGCCCGATTACTGTAAAGGTCGAGCTAGACGCGTGCAGTTACTCACAGAGTTTGATGTCTTATCTTGATGATTCCCACTTTCCCTGGCTCTCGGAAGGTTTCTGAGAGGGGGGTTGTACAAATCATTTTTCTGGCGCGTTCAGAAACACGCCTCCTCGACAATAGAGGGGAAGCTGAACACCATGCATACCATGACACAAGCCCACATTGAACACCCGTGTTGCACTGCTGTAAAATGGGGTATGCAGAGATATAAGCTGGTAAGGGGCACAGGAATGTCGGTGCTGGGTAGAGCACGCTGCTTGTTGTTCACGAACTTCTTGTTAACGCTCCTCAAGTGGGGTGAGAGAACGGGAGAGAACTCGAGTGAGCGATAGTGGGCTTCGCCAGGAACACCGCTCAGCCCCGACGCCGACCAAACCAACCTGTATGCAGATACAGCAGTAGTCTATCGGGACGTTGTCATATACCGAAGATGCCGACCTATAACAGAATGTTCTCTACCGGGACGTTATCGTACAGAAGGTTCCCAGACCTATAAAATAATGTTCTGTGGGCAAAGGGGATGTCTGAACTGCTCCACTGAATATTCCCTAACAGCTATGCATAACTATAATATATTCGCCTGCAGATAGATATATTCCTACGTGTCTGCATACAACCGTATCATATTCGTCTACAGGTGTGTCTGGTATCTGCAAAGAGCTATGTGCAACCATACAAGGATCCGCACAAGGGTATATGCGTTCCAATACAATATAAAAAAAAATCACACCCTGGACAATAGACAACAGCAGTCCAATAGTCTATTACTAGCTTCCTGTTGCAATTGACTGTCTATTGTGGTCCCTAATTCCAGTTAATAGAAAGGCGTAGAGCTCCATTGTCCAGACAATTTCTATTAAGTGACCCCTATCTGACCCGTATTGTCCAGACAATTTCACTTTACGTATAGGTAGTCTCTGTAATCAATGGTCCGGACAATTCCAATTAATGGACCTTCTCCTAAATAAATTGTCCGGCCAATTCCAATTGACAGTCTGTCTCCTGAATCAATTGTCCCGACAACTCCAATTGATATTCGGCCCTACGAAATAGTTGTCCGGACAATTTCGTAGTAGACTGACGCCAAAAGTATTTGTCCCGACGACTCCAATTTATACACAGTCTCCGAAATCAATTGTCCGGACAATTTCAATTAGCAGACTGCTTTCTAAAACAATTGTCCGGGCAATTCCAATTAATAGACGGTATACAAAACCAATTATCCCGACAATTTCGACTAATACGAAATCTCCAAAACTACTTCAGACAATGCCATCATTGGTGGGCAGTCTCCTAAATTAACTGCCCGTACATTTCAAAACAAGAGGTCATACGGATTGCTTGGTTTCGTGAAAACTTTTTTAATGATTTACATCTGAGCACATGGGCTAGGCGGTATCAAAACTTCCTACCTGCGGACATAAAATACAAAGCTAACGTTGAGGTGTCCCGCCCTTTTCTGCTTATGCCTTAGACAATAGACCTATCAATAGACTATTGCCCCTACAGCAGAGTCACGAAGTAGTCTATAAATTGGAATTGTCCGGGCAAGTGATGTCATAGACTGTCTAGCAAAATAGAAATTGTTTAGACAATTGATCTTGGATACTGTCTACCAATTGGATTTATTCGGACAATTGATATCGGGCATTGTTTAACAATTGGAATTGTTCGGACAAACATTTGTGGAGACTCTCTATCAATTGAGGTTGCCCTGACAATTGATTTCAGAGACTGTCCATTAATTGGAATTGTCTGAACAATTTTTGGTTGATGCTTTTCAATAATTGGAATTGTCCAGACAAATGAGCTCGGAGACTGCCTATCAATTGAAATTGTGCTGGCAAATGATTTCACAGGCTGTCTATTAATTGGAATTGCTTGAACGATTGATTTCGGGTGATTTACATAAATTGGACTTGTCGGGGCAACTGCTTTGAGATACCGTCTATTATTTGGAATTGTCCGGACAATAGGATTCGGAAGCGATCTACTAATTGGAATTGTCATGGCTATCGACTTTAAGAGGGCTCTGTTATTTGAAAGCTGGCAGCTACTTGTAGAACTACTGATACCTTTGATTTGGTCAGTACACAACAACAGTACCACCATGCTAGTATTGCCTCTACAACAGGATCGGGAACTTCCCTCAATACGCAATCATTTGCAAAGTCCTTTATTGTGCCATATTACGAGTAGTATCAATTCAATGGGGAGTGCCTATAATATTACAATAACTACTAGGTACACGGCCATGACATTTATCGAGCAATTGATTTCTTGCGCGGCATCTGAAATGGATTGTGCGGGC
The DNA here is from genome assembly GCA_031763025.1 of Macrocystis pyrifera. NCBI lineage: Eukaryota > Phaeophyceae > Laminariales > Laminariaceae > Macrocystis > Macrocystis pyrifera. The sequence continues at coordinate 10,538,760 of JASSKH010000022.1, forward strand.
AGTTCCAACTACTTTCCAGTCGCCGAAGTCCGTGTGAACAATTCCATTTAATTGACAGCACCCGAAATCAATTGTGCGGACAATTTAAGCAGCAGCCGAAATCAAATGTTCAGACAAATCCAATTAATGGACAGCCCCCGATATCAATTGTCTGAACAATTTCAGTTAGTGGACAACACCCGAAATCAATTGTCTGGACGATTCCCATTATTGGATAGCACCCGAAATCAATTTGCTGAATAATTCCAATTAAGTGGCAGTCTCCGCAACCAATTGTTTGGACAATTCCAATTGATAGACAGCACTCGAAACCTATTGCTCACACAATTCCAACTAGTAGATGGTATTCAAAATCAATTGCCTGGCCAGTTCCAATTCATAGACAATCGCCGAAAACAATTGCCTGGCCAATTTCAATTAATGGGCAATCGCCGAAATTAATTGTATTGACAATTTCAATTAATAGGCAGTCACCAAAAACAATTGTCAAGACAAATCTAATTAACACACATCCTTCTGAATCAACTGTAGACACAACAAACTATTGAAATAGTAATTGTCCAGGGTATAGAATATATGTGCTACTCCATCACACTGCCCACAAAACACAAATAAGTCCCGACAACCAAGACACTGGAATCACGTCTGCCGCCGTTTTTTTTACGAGGACTTTTCGTTCTTGTGCTCTAGCTCCGACCGTTTCCATCGAGTCAAAAAATGTCAGGGCAGATATAAGCTCCTTGGTGCACTCCCGTGAGTGTGCCAAAGCGACAACACTTTTAGTGTCTTCCTTCGGGGCGGACCTCGTCGCTGAAGTTTAGAATGTAGTTGCAGGCGCTTGAATTTTCGGTTTCTTGTACTGTAGTCAAGTATTATTTCTTTCTGCTGTAGAATGACCAGGAGGAGAACCCAGAAGCTACGAGTACGTGTCAGTACGTTTCTCCTTCTACCTCAGCGACGAGGTCCGCCCCGAAGGACACTGAAAGTCCTGTCGCTTTGGCACACTCACGGGAGTGCACCAAGGAGCTCATATCTGCCCTGCCAAATTTTGGCTCGATGGAAACGTTCGGAGCTAGAGCAGAAGAACGAAAAGTCCTCGTAAAAAAAATAGTAGCAGACGTGATTCCAGTGTCTTTGTCGTCGCGGGACTTTAGGCAATATCAGCTTTTATTTGTGGTATGATACTGCCTTGAATGAGGCTGAAAGACCAATAAATACCTGGGTTCAAGTATTGGGAGTCGTTCCGTAGATGGAAAACCAGGGGTTTTCCCAGCGAGGGACGAGCTCGGCTCTCGGTCTCCGCGTGCACGAAAGGAATAAAGCTGATCTTCTTCTATCTTTGAGCAAACAACACACGTTACCACCAATGAGTACCGACTTAATAGGCAAACCTGTCTAGGGATTCAAAGTGTCCTGACCTTGATCTTAATAAGTGGCATCGGCGGCAGGAGATGAGTCGTTGGTCGTGAGTTCGAATCTCACGTCCATCATGCAATCGTTTTTTGAAGAAAAGCGAATTTCCTCATGTCAAGAATCTGAAAAAAACTTCTGGATCCCCAAGATTTGGAGCCGCGTGCTGGTGGCACGTCGACCCGTATGTCCGGTCCGTTCCAGGGGGGGAGAGTGTTTTCAGGCTTAGATTGGGCAAGCGATCGGTTAACCTTTTACCACTATAGGCCAACGGACTAAGTCTTAACATATGGCGTCGTCCGGCAGCCGCCCCCCCCCCCCCCGCCCCTTGCGTCGGACACGCAACGCCCGGTGGGTCGTACGGCCTGTGTATTGAACGACGAGCCTATTCGCATTTATGTGCCGCTGCTCATGCGCCCATGGGTCATGCAGGCTTGCCATTCCACAGCTTCCTGCCACGTAGGAACCGCGCGTACCCTAGGTATGCTCGAACGGTTCTACTGAAAGATCGGTATGAGCATCTGCACCCGGTGGTGATTACGCAACTGCTTGAAGCGCCCAGCACGGAAAACGCTGCGGCAGACGGTCCGGTGGCCCACCATCACGTTGCCCATGCTTGAAGGACCCGGCATCGCCGTCAACATCGACTATTTCGGCCCTCTTCCGATCGGCAGAGTTCACCGCTGAGGCACGGCTAACATTGTCGTCAACCGGTATATCCCCCTCTGGGGGTGCCCGCACAGCATCCGCTCGGACAACGGCCTTCATTTTGGCTCCAAGGTTTCGCACGCTGTTTATCAGCTTCTCGGGGTTAAAAAATTGCCATCAGCTCCCACCATCCCAAAACGGCAACGGTGGGGTAGAACGTGTAAACCACACTATGACCCAGGTGCTGGCAATGGCCGCCAACGAGCTCCAAAACAACTCGGATGAACAGCTCCCTCATGTCGAATTTGCGTACAACAATTCCGCCAGCGCCGCCACGGGTTTGGCTCCCAACGAGGTCCATATGGGTCGGCTGCCACACCTCCCTCTCACGATTTTCGAGCGTGCTGGAGTCGCCGACCACCAGAGCTTCGCCCGCGACCAACTCGCCTACTGCGACTTGGCGATGGACCGCCAGCAGCGCGCGTACGGTATCGTTCGCGAACACCACGCCCTCACTGTTGCTCGCGTGAACCGCCGCAACTCCGCCCTCTCCGACGCTCTGCGTCCAGTCCCCGAATTTGACGGTGGCGTCTGGGCGTGGGTGTACAATACGGCGGCCAACATCCGCCAGGGCGCGAAGCCCGACACGGACGCCAAGGTCCTCAAGGCCAAACTCTCACCCAGGACGACGTCTCGACTCCTCTTCAACGACTGCACTCGAAGTGGAAAAGATTACCGGACACAATCGGTTAGAGGTCGAGGTGGCATCATCGCGGTGATGTACGAGACGCACTGGACAGGACTATCCCGCTTTTCCTGGGAACGGGAAATAGACCTTCAGCTTTCTCGCCACGAAATTTTGCGCTACTGGGCCGGAACCCCGAACCAGCACCGCCTAACCAACCGCCTGTATCGCTGAATGAGAATCGGCGCGGCACGACGGGAGCTTTCTCGGAAAACCGGCAAGCGGCTTCTGGCACCCGGCTATGGCTGCGTATCGCACGCCGATTGGCTTCCCCGATATTGCAAGACTGTGCTTCCCAACGGGACCCATGTTTGGTACAAGGGTGACGACGGTCTGTGGTGCCTCGGGAAAATCAGCGCGACTACGCCAACGGACGGAGTATATTGGGTTCGAGTTTTGGACGACCCGGGACCGATCAAGCTTGCTCTTTCTCCCGCGCGCTACACGACTTCGACAAGAGCTGTACGAGGTTCGCGTTGTCTGCAAATTCACTTAGCTAGCGCATTTGCACGAGGGATCCAGCGTAACGTAGATGAATCTCGAGGCGTCGCCGTGGATACCTGACTTTCGCTTCTCGGCTGCACTCGACATTTTTTTTTTTGTCATTTTCCTGGACTTTGCGGGGTGGTTTTTCTACTTCTTGACGTTTTTCGAGTTTTCGGGTCGGGATTTTTTTCTGCTCGGTGTTTTTCTGGTTTGGTTTTTGTTGGGCTGGGTAGGGGATGGGTTTTGCGTATTTGGTCCTGCCTACCCCCCTCGCTCAGTATCGGGACTGGTCTGGAAAATCGGGCCGCTCATTTGTGGCACAGGACGCCTTTCCAGAGTTGTGGGCTGGGTTTAGGTGGTTCTTGGCGTATTCCGTGTTATTTTTTCTTCTCGATTTTGGTATTCATTTTTCGCTTTTCCATGAAACTTCCTCGCCCTCCCCCCCTTTACGAGTGGCATGGCGATGGCTTTCGTTGGCCATTTATTCCTGCCCCTTAGACCTATGCCAATGGGAAAGCGAAGTATCAACAAAAGTTTGAATTCCAAAGATAGCCGCCAATTTTTTTCTAGAACACGCTTCCTATGGGCACGTTTAGAAAAAAAACAAAGTTCCCAACTTCTGGAAAAGCCCGAAAAAAGCAAATCTGGGGCCGATGTTGGGCCAGATCGGCTTGAGAAAAACTCAGGCCGATCTTTGGTTCGAAGCGGCGAGATTCCGAGTCCTCGACAGACATCGATCGACAAAACCAACGATTGCGTCATGAATTCTGAACGGAGTGCGATCGTTAGGGACTCCGACCCACCCTTGGGTCACCGTCTTCACACAATGGCCAGTGACGTGTGGCGGGCGCTGGCCAGGCGTACGATAAAAAACAATTAACCGCTGGTGTGTACAAAACAGAAGACAAAATTTCTGGATCCGTCTCGAATGGCCAAAAACAGGCTTTTTTTCAGGTTTGGGAAGATACCGCAGGACGCCGCCGGCAAGCTCTCGCCCCCTAGAGCATGTATTCACTTTCTATCTTCGATGCCGTCATCTATACTCGTTGGCCTCGCCCGACACCAAGCGGGTTGGCCGTGGGCTGAGTCTCTATCGAGATCGAGCATCTGTCGTCGCACGAGCTGATTTTTATCAGCGTGTTGACAATTTGCAGCGAGAGAAAACAAATTGCGCCGCCTGCAGCCGTTAGAAAAAAAAAGAAGAAAAAATCAAACATTTTTGCGCTTTTTTCCCACAGCGGCGGTACGAGGATTTTTTCGGCTGTTTTTTTAAAGCAATATTTTTGAAAGAAAACTTTTGGACTTCGCGTTGCCATCGGCATAGTTCGTAAGGCTAGGCCTTCCTTTTTTCCTTTTTTTCTGGCGTACCTTGTCGACTTCGTTGCCTCGCCGTTCAGAGGTGTCGGAGTAGGTTTTGAGGAGCCGCATCTTCGACTCATGTTCTAGTTCGTGGAATCGGGTTTCCACGAATTTCCCATATTCCTGCATATATGGCTCATCAGCGTGGGCTAGTGTTCTGATACTACCTTGAATGAGGCTGAAAGCCCGGTAATTACCTGGGTTCAAGTATTGGGATCGTATTTGTACTACTTGGGAGGCGTTTCGAAAATGGAAAACCAAAGATTTTCCCAGCGAGGCACGAGTTCGGGTCTCAGTCTCTGCGTGCACGAAAGGAATAAAGCTGCTCTTCTTCTATCTCTTAAGCAAACAACGCAAGTGAGTACCAACGAGTACCGACTTATGAGGAAAGCCTGTCGAGGGATGCAAAGTGTGCCGACCTTGATCTTAACAGTGGGCAGTGCAACACAGGTGTGAAGGGCTGTATATGCAGATTCATAGAATCAGGAGGGTACAATATCCACCTGTTAATAGAAACTTCAGATAAATGTATCGAAGATACGGCGCTTCACAACCCACTCCCACACCTCTACAGTATACCAGGTAACTTGCAAGGCGAAAGCCGGTCAAACCAACAAAATCTTCATTCTGTAGGAAGCAGGTTTGTTCCGCGGGACTAACACCGTATGTCCTCAACAACTGCACCTCAAAATCCCCTCCTTACCACGTCACCGAGGACGACGTTACCGCGTCCATCGGACGCCTAGACCGCGCTTTGGCTGGAGGGCGCGAGCCCACCCAACCCCAGACTTTGAGGCGGGGGGCCGTCGAGAGAGAGGCCTCCCGAACTTATGAGGGAGATACGTCCTTGTTCGGATGGCGTCAGACGACTGCCTCCGCCGAGGTCATCCTCGGACGGACAAGACGTCCGAAACGCAGGAACTGCGCCTCAGCCTCCCAAAGGGACTCCTCCGGCCCCCGCCTCGGTCGGTGGAACCCCTGGCGTCCGCCACGGCGTCTCGAACAATGGCAACCCCAACGCACGCCAGCCGGGGGTTTTGGTGAGGACGCATTCGCCTAGGTGCGTCGTTTCATCAGAACACCCCTCCTCGACAATAGAGGGGAAACGGGGTACTATGGATACCATGACAAAAGCCCACCTTGAAGGGCTGCATATGCACGAAATCAGGAGAGTACAAAATTCATCCAGAAAATTATGAGAAATAGATAGAAGATAATGCGTTTCACAACCCTCTCTGCTTCCTGTAGGAAGCTGGTTTTGTCCCGAAAGGGACTCGAGGAATCGAATAGAGTGCTGGTTGCCGGATAAGAAAAGGGGCAGTACGGGGCTGGCCCGACTACTGCAATGCAGGTCGAGCTAGACGCGTGCAGTTTTACTCACAGAGTTTGATGTCTTATCTTGATGATTCCCACTTTTCCTGGCTCTCTGAGGGTTCTGAGAGCAGGGGGTGGTATAGGTTATTTGTTTGGTGCGTCTAATCAGAAGCACGACTCCTCGACAATAGAGGGGAACCCCGATACCATGAATACCCATACACTCTGGACAATGGACACAACAATAGTCTATTCCTTCGAAAATAGACGAGGGGGGGGAATCTATCGATGTATATTGTCTGCGACAATAGCTTGTGGAAGATATATATCGATATGTATTTTCGGCGACACTAGACTGGTGATACTGTCGATCGATAGACATTGTCGAACACAACAGATGGTGAACCGCGTCCAGCGATGGCCATTGCCGGCCACAGATTGTGCGAGATGTCGATCGATAGCCACTGCCGGCCACAATAGATTGTGCGAGATGTCTATCGTTGGCCATTGCTGGCCACAATAGATTGTGCGAGAGGTCTATCCTATCGACGGCCATTGCCCACCATAATAGATCGTGCGAGATGTCTATCGATGGCCATTGCCGGCCACAATGTATTGTGCGAGATGTCACAATACGTTGTACAAGCTATACATCGATAGCCATATCGAGGATATTTTGCACTCATCCCACGATATGCGCAAGGCAATAGTCTGTGTTGGAAGCGCGTCCAATAAATCTATTGTGGATGGCGATGGTTACTGTGGGACACAATCGCGTCCCCGATTATCCTAATTGATAATCGCTTCTCCGATGAGAATGATATTTTATCTTTTGGAGCACAACAAGTTGCCAAATATGCACCAGGTATGTCATGTTCTGTATGTATGTATATGGTAAAGTGAATCGACGTCGTCATGTTGTGGAGACCATACGCTCTCCACTCATTTAAAGAAGACATTATATATAAATGTATTGATTGATCAACGGTGAAGCTCATGCTGCACATTGTCGGATGGCAAGCCTAATAATATTAATATATATATATAGATGTCGCCAGGAACTCGCGCACCAGGATATTGGTGACTGTCGTCAACTTGTGTGCACTGGTAGTTTCGGAAACTGATTCGATTCAATACCCTTACTTTGTCCTATATTAACTCCCTACTTTGAATAAAACATGGATCATTTACCTGAAACCATCCTATTATATGCTGAAAATTCTCAGCTTTCCGTTTCATCATCTCGAGTTCTTTTTGTCCCATACTGAAACCAGGTAAGTAAGAGTGTTTTTTTGGATGCTGGTCATCTTTATTTTCGATGGTTTGTTTTTCGGAAATAACTTCGATTTATTACCCTTACGTTGTCTTATATGTTAACTGCACTTTCAAGAATCATCTGGATATTGAAAAGTAAACCCCCCCGACAAGAAAATTCTCAGCTTTCCGTTTCTTAACTCGAGTTTTTTTGTCCCATACTGAAATCAAGTATGTCAGATTTACTTTTTCGGATGTCGGTCAACTTTACAAGAAAGTCCCCAGCTTTCCGCTTCTTAGGGTTATGGGAGTGGCGCGCCACAGCACGCACACCGTTCGAGATGTCCGGCCTCGTCATGGTCGACATCCACATCAAGCTTCCCACAGCCTCCCTGAACAGCCAGTTTCCTCCAAGTTCACCCGTCTCTCCTGTACTTAATTCCGCGCCGGCGGTCGCGGAGATGTCATAGGACGAGTTAACGCCAACACGTTTCAGCATGCGGTCAATACACGCCTTCTGCGCAATCTTCAAAGTCCCCATTTCCCAGTCGCATTTTGAAAGCACAACCAGTGTACCAAGTCAGTTCGCCGAGGATATCCGTGGGGAATGTCGTATCTAGCGCGGGTATGGAGATCTCTGCATGTCTCGTCCGATCCTGCGATCACGACACCATCCACATAAACGGCCATGATCAGTTTTACCTTTCCGTCCACAACCATGCGAAACACACACGGGTCAGACCAACACTGCTTCATACCGTGCTTCAAGGTTTTTGCCAATAGTCCGGCCCACTGCGTTCCGCTCTGCTGTAGACCATAGAGAGATTTGTCTAGGCGGACGATTTTTCCTGACATGTCACCACACCCACCGGGTAGTTTTACATACATATCTCAGCGTCGAGTTTCGCGCGAACAACAGAGCGTGCGACGTCTAGATGAAACGTCTTTGAACCATGTTCATTGGCAACAGCCCCCAGAATTTTAACTGACGCTGACGAGGGAGTTGGCGCAAACGTTTGTAAGTAATCTACATCCTGCATCTGGCTAAAACCCACTGCCACAAGAGTGTCCTTTGTCTCTACTGTCAGGTCATCCTAGCCCGTCTTGTAGGCAAGCACCCACTTCACACCTACAGGTTTCCGCCGTTGTGACGGTGTCACGGCTTCGTATGTACCGGTCGTTTTGTGACCGTCCAACTCAATTTTCATGGCCTCGTGTCACGTCGCTTTATACTGGAAACGCTCTACATCTGCTACGCACTGCGGGGGCGGTTCTACGTCTTCCAGGAAATCACTCGGCATGCACACGCTCAATTGCTCTTTTTTTTCCACAGCAAGTGCTCCGGCCATCAAAGCCACTGCGTCCTCCGCCGTCCAGGATGTACGATTCAGGGTGCTCCCAGGCTTCGTCCAGCACTCGTACGCTGTCGCACGCAGCGTGTCTGCGACTTCATCGTTCATTCTTAGCTCGTGCACAGTCTAAAAACCACCCGGGGGTTGGCTCTGACCCCGGTTCCGGCCCCGTACTGTCGGAAGGAGCCAACCCCAGCTGCTGAGCTCGTGTGCTGGCCTCCCCGACAGGACCGCGGGGAGAGGCTCATCCTTCTCTTGGCGGGTGTCGGAAGCTGATGCTTCGCCCGGGTTTCTTTCGGCTCTCCCTTCCGAGACCGAGGAGGCGTCCACGGCGTCTGTTTTAGACGAACCCATCGTCTCGGCCGTTTCGGCCCTCCCTATCGGGGCCGAAGAGGTGGCAACAGCAACCCCTTGAGACGAATCCATCGGTTCGACTGTCTGGTCGCTGGCCTCGCCGGCGGCAGGTGCCTGCTGTGCACACTACTGCAGAAACGCGTCCAGATCAAAACCCCATGTCACGTCGACGTCGTTCAAGAGAGCCAGACCGTCGTCTAGCTCATTCACCACCCCCCCCACCACCTCGATCTGACGTGCTCACGTCGTCTGCCTCGGACCCCCCCCCCGCCCGTGTACAGGAAGTCATTCGCCTGGGCAGGTACAGGTGGTGTAGGCGACGCGCGTTGCCAGGTGACATTTCGCCTTGACTAGCACAGTGCGCTGCCTCGTCAGTACTCGCACTGAGTCTCGGGGGTAGTTGGGTGCAGAGCCAAGGAAAAAAAACACTCCTGCGCTTTTGCCTGGGACTTGCTTTCCTTCTTTTCCTTGCAGTAGCCAGGGGTGAGGAAAGGTAGCAGTACTACCGGGGGGAGCTACCATGCCACATCTCATGCGGCGATTTGCTCTCAGGGTTCGCTGTTGTTGCTGTACGGTTCAAGGCGTCACACGCCCTGTGGGACGCTTCCGCGCACAACAATGTGGTGGCCGGGAGTTGCGCGCCGGGAAAAAAAACTCTGGAGCCTGGATTTGGTCCACCATTGCGGCCGTCTCGATCAAACCTAGTACGCGCTCTGCTACTCCATTGAATGGGGGACTGTCGGTCGTCGTGAATTCCTGCTTGATCCCTCGTGATCTACACAGGTCTCCAAGCTTCCCCCCGCGGAATTTACCACCTGCTACTCCACTGAATGGGGATTGTCGGTCGTCGTGAATTCCTGCTTGATCCCTCGTGACCTGCACAAGTCTCCAAGCTTCCCCCCGCGGAATTTACCACCCCCACCAGATCGAACGATTACCACCTTAGAAGGGACACCGTCTGTACGAGAATCCGCGAGGAACTTCTGGAACAATTCTGTGGCGCCCGACTTGTGGCGAATAAAGTACATCCGCGTATACAGTGCGAAATCGTCTCGCATGATCAGAAAATACCGCTTCCTCCGGAGAGACTCCACCACCTCAGGTCCACTCAAATCCACACAATCCCTCCCGAGCTTCTTATCTGCTCGTGTGTGCGTGGATTGCTTGATGCTCTTGCGAATGCCCTTCGCCATGGAGCACTGTCTGCACTCCAGCAGCTCCCCCTGGAGGACGACTCCTTGCTGCTTCGCGGTCTTGTGGAGTAGGGCCTCGTGAGAGGGTCCAGCAGTGCAATGGAAGTCGTTGATGTTAATAGCAGACTTGTTGGACAGTTGCCCCTAGGCGAGTACAGCACACGCATTTTCCTTCCAGCTGCGGTCGACCCGGTAGCCGTAAAGGCTGTATAGGGTTCCACTCAACGGAACACGATCGACCGCTCTGATTTGAGCGTGCCTATAACCCCTGTGGGGCGCCCATCGAAAGTGTGGCCGTTTTTGACGAGAGTGGGCAGAGAATATAGGTGGTAGCGGAGACGAGGTACTTGCGCAACGTTCGTTATCAGCACTTGCACGAAACCGTTTCCGGACCGAAAGACAACGTCTATGTCACAGTAACCTTCGATCGATCGAGTGGATCCATCAGCGATTCGCAGTTGAAGGGTTCATTGTCGAAATTTGAGCATGTAGTCTGCCGAGGGCGTCATCTGTGTAGATGCACCCCTATCGCATATCCAGCCTCGTTTCCTACATGCCAAGCCCACTCCCCTTCTCCCGAACCATCACTGCAGTCGCCTGCCTCTTCGGTCTTGAAAGCTGAGGCCTGGAACGTGCCTGCTTCTTGGTCGTCACCCCTTACCTCAACCAGGCTTGTAACCGCCATGGCAGCTTCTTCTGTCGATTAGGGGCAGACATCAGCAGCGTGCCCCAATCCGTTGCATCGACTGCATCAATATTCCGCGGATGTCGGCAGACATCAGCAAAACCCCCGTCCTTGGCATCGGTTGAAACGGTATGCCGTGTAGTCGCTCTTTCAATGGCTCTTCTGGGTACACCTATGACACTTGCCCACTAGAGTACTTCCGCTGGTGCCTCTACCGCCTCGTCCGTATCTTCCACGACGTACACCTTTTTCTCTGCTACTGACTTCACCTTTCCCACGGTCACCGCCACCGCCTTCGCCGGCGTACATAGCATGGCCCGAGTGGCCAGCGTTGGACCCCTTCTTTCTGCTTCCAGAAAATCGATGATGCCGTTCTCGAACAGCCTAGATGACATCATCGCGGCCGATACTGTCACGAGATGCCAGGTTCCGTGCCTCCGCCTCTCCACCTCGTATTCAGCAGGCAGAGCGTTGATGAAAATGGTAATGGTGTATAGCATGTGGTCGTCCAGCGACAGTCCTGCTGTACGCATCTTCGGGGCAGGATCTTCGATCTTACTCGTCTCCTTGAGCGGGTTGCTCCCCGGCGCTATCTTAAAACTATTAAGGCGTCGAGAGAGGTCCGATTGAGACCCCGTCGTTTCAGAGTCGTACCACGCAAGAAGAGCATCCCACGCTTGCCTCGGCGGGGTACACCTATGCAGTACACTCTGATCACTCTTGCTCTCTAGAGCCGTCGACAGTAAATCCACGCCAGGGTACGCATGTGCACAATTTCGCGGCTAAACCCCCTAGCGACAATTACTGACTTTTCTGTCTCCAATTCCCTACGGCAATGTGCTGCGGTGGGTCCGATACGAAAGCAGACAAGAAACCAAATCCTTTGACGTAATACCGAGCGTCTCTTGTCCAGGGGTTGAACGCAGGTTTCAGTCGACTAAACGATGGCTCAGCAGTGTGCTTAAACATCAAGTGGCGCGAGAGAAGCAGATCAAATCCACCACCCAACTTACCGTCAGGGTATGCACCCCATTCTTCATTCCTCCCAGGCTGGTCTGGCTGATCCCTCGGTGGGTTAACATGGACAGGCAAGGCAGTTTTTCCGCGTCCAGTTGCTTCCATATCCCGTGAGGTACCCTAACACAAATTTGTCTCTCGTTCTGCTGCAATGTCCTGTGCCATGCCTACAGCAGCAGGGGTCTCTCTCACAGCAGTGGGTACTCTCCCTCACGGGATCTGCCCAACAGCAGTGCTGCCCTCAGCGCTGTCGGACTCCGATCGGCTGTTGTTCCACGTGAACTCGGCGACCTTGTCCCTCATGGCATTCATCATCGACGCCTGACTGTGCTCCAACGTCAATTTGACCCCGTGCGTCGGCTCTTGAACTTCAGCCGAAGAATCGCGCTCTTCTTGAGACGGCCCTTTCAAATACGTTTGGCTTCTGGTTCCAGACTTCAAACGTTCAATGTTCGTAGAGTCCAATCTTGGAGGTCCTGACCACCACGTGGTCTAATGAGATTATTTATAGTCGTCATATTAAAGGACGGAGGAGGAGAGAGAGAGAGCGGAGCGAAGCGAAGGGCGGAGCGCTCGAACTCTCCTCATGAGCACACGACAACAACCAGAACAACGCCTGCGAAGATGTACACATCCCCCTACAACTTACAACTGTCGCTGCTGGAACGATTCAAACGAACATAAGCCGTTTGCCAATGCTGGTGAGTGTACACAAACCTGCTGCATAACGATTCCATTACAGCTACACCGACTCCATACAGCCCTTGCCTTGCAGCCGTGTTCCTGACCTGATTTAAAAAACCCGACACCCTGCCCCACGGAACGTCGTTTTGCCGAACCACCGAGTTCTTTGCAGGGCAACGACTTCACACCCGAATTTCTGGCCCTTCGCCAGGACACGCTCGTCATGTCCGTACCCGTTCTTCCCCTTTACAACCAGGGTGCACACATTGTAGTCCGCTACCGACATAAGTGCCTCCTTTTGTCTCTTACGAGCCTCACGTGCTGCTTTCTTTGCCAGCCGACGTGAGGCTTGTCCCCGCCTCCTTGGCTGCTTTTTTATTTTCATTTCTCTATGCTGAATGTGGCTCTCCGTTTTATAGCCCGGTACGCGCTTTGGTTCCGATGACTGGGTGCAGCCGTCCCATCCAACACCGACACTTCCATTCTTCATATCGTGCATAAGTACCCCCCCTGGTGCCAGCCTCTCCACTCCCCTGCTGCCCTTGTAGCGCTCTCTGCTGCAGTCATGTATCCGCCCTGCCTCAGGGATGAAGTCCTTGGCGTCGGGGTCAAGAAGAAAGAACATCACCACCCCACGCGGTCCGTAAAGTGAGCAGGCCACCAGCCAGGCCGCGCAAGGCTCTCTCTCTACCCAGCCCGAAGCTCGATGCCCTTGTGACTGTCGCTAGTCCGTAGCAGGTCCTGACGGACTTCCTCGGTCCACCCCAAGTACGGGGCAGGCCGGTGCGTGCTGACGAAGGCCCGACAACTGGGCTGTGACTTCATTGACTAGGAAAGAAGGAGACCTGGGAAAAGCGAGTCTTCTGCAGCAGGATGCCGGATTTTTTCTACTCTGTGCAAGAAGGAACGGATGGCAGGCAAGGACTATACGGAGCTGGTTTGGCAGTGAAGGAAATGATATGATGTAAATCTGTTAATACCCACCAGCTCATTGACGAACGCCTTATATGCCTAGGCGCTTCGAGTTGACTGGTAAAAGCGCTTTGCGGTCAACCTAGTTGTTGCCTATGCCCCAGCGGAAGTCATCCTCAACACACAGATTAAATAGTAATTTTGGAAGAAATTGGGGCACAAGGTTGAACAGGTTCCCACGAAAGAATGTCTGCTCGTGCTTGTAGCTGGTAGACGCAAACGCACCAACTGGAAAGAGGATGGAAGGGTGTGGTGTCGGTAGGGCGCTCGGAGCGTACAGACGTGATAAGCTCAGCAGTAACGGTAAAATCCTGCTGGCATTCGTTTCAGACAACAAGCTCGCTCTCACGAACACGTTTTTAGCGTACGCAAGGGTGGAGTTTCTCACACGTTCAACGCCATCAGCAGCCGCAACGATAAAAAACGGATTGACTACATCCTAACCCGCCAAGCATACTGATCTCGTGTGCATGGTGTTAAGGGTCACCCCCAGCCTCCACCCCCAGCCAAGGCGGATTCAGACCATACTGTGTATGCGCGATGGTCCGCTTCAGCGGTCGTTTTGCACTTAACAGACACGTACGAACGGAAAACAAAATTCGGCCTCTCGATCGGCAGAAGTTTTGATCTGACGGGGACTGCAGGGAGCGAGTAGTGGCACGGACCCTCTCTAAGCCTCTTTTCCTTCCTACCCAACCGAACACTATTTCTGAGGTGGCGGAACACTAAATTCTAGGTGGCGGAAATCCTTTGCCGATGCCATTAGTTATGCAGTAGCGAAAGAAGTACACCCACTACCACGGCACTCACACAAACCCGAGTGGTGCGAAACCGTGCAAACCCCAGCCGCCATAAAAAGAGCATGGAATGCGAGGGAGATGCCCGACGAGTCATGCGCATTAAGAAGAACAGAACCACGTGGAAGACGCTGGGGACGGCGTGTTCGAACCTGCAAAGGGAAATTGACGCAGCGTTGCATGCGTACTTCGAAGAGTACCTTGCTGAAACGGAGAGACTCCTCGCCGACGACGACCACCGGAGTTTCTACAAATACTTGAAAGTCACGGTGAGGTTGGAAGGTCGAAAGGCGAGAAGCGAGCAGTTCATCAGGGACGAGGATGGCACGTTACTAAGGGATAACTTGCACGTTCTTGAGCGGTGGGCGAGGTTTTTTTCGGTCCTGACCACGAAACCGTCTAAGCTTGACCCAACCATCGGCGCCCGATTTCCACAACGGACGTCGGCACCATTGCTTGGAAAACAATCGACTATGGATGACACGACGGCGGTAATCCGTGGTACGCCAAGCTGGAAATCGTTGGGACCAGACTTCCTTCCGGCTGAGTAACTGAAACTCGACCCCACCGAATTCATCCGGTACTTTCACAACTTACTTGCCAATGTGTGGAGAAAGGGTGACGCTCCCCAGCAATGGCAAGATGCGACCATTAAGGTTATTCACAAAACGAACCTGATTGCAACAAATACCGAGGGATTGTGCTTGTTGCCATTCAGGCAAAGTATTGCTGAAAATGATCGCGTTGTTCGTTTGGATCGTTCCAGCAGCGACGGTTACAAGTTGTAGAGGGTTGCGTATATCTTCGCAGGCGTCATTATGAATTATGCCGTGTGTTCACGAGGAGAGTTTGAGCACTCCGTTCTCTGCTCCGTTCTCTGCTCCGAGCTACGAGCTAGACTCCGCTCTCTCTCCCTCCTCTGTCCTCCAATACAACGATTATAAAGAATCTCATCAGACCACGGGCTGGTCAGGGCATCCAGGCTTGGACTCTACGAACACACTAGTGTACTTGAACGTTTGAGGTCTGGTACCAGAAGCCCACGATGCCTTCGAAGGGATCGGCTCAAGAAGAGCGCGACTCTCCAAGTGACGTTGAAACGCTGCCACGCGAGATCGAACTGGCGATGGAGAACAGCGAGGCGTCGATGCTGAACGCCATGAGGGAAATGGTGGCCGAGTTCATCAGGAACAATGGTCGATCGGAGCCAGGCAACGCTGAAGGCAGCGTTGCTGTAGGAAAAAGTGCAGCAGAGGTAGGAACCACTGCTGTAGGGGAAAGCCCAAGAGGGGCAGTACCCACTGCTGAAGTACGAGCGACTACTGCTGCTGTTGAAGCAGGCATTCGTCGATCGGAGTCCGGCAGCGCTGAGGGTAGCGCTGCTGTAGGGGAGAGCCCACAAGGGGCAGTACCCACTGCTGTAAGAGAGATTGCAGCAGAACAAGAGACAAATTTGCGTGAGGGCGCCTCGCCAGATTTGGGAGCAACTGGACGCGGAGGAACTGCGTTGCCTGTCGAGGTTGGCCCACCGAGGGGTGAGCCAGACCAGCATGGGAGGACAGAAGGATGGGGTGCATACCCTAGCGGTGAGTTGGGTGGTGGATTTGATCTGCCTCTATCGCGCTATTTGGCCTTCAAACACACTCCTGTGCCGTCGTTTAGTGGGCTAAAATCTGAGTTCAACCCCTGGACAAGAGACGCTCGGTATTACGCCAAAGGAGTCAGTTTCTTGTCTTCTTTCGTGTCGGATCCACCGCAGTACATTCCCGTAGGGGAATTAGACACCGAAAACTCGATGCTTGTCGCTAGGGGGTTTAGCCGCGAAAGTGTGCACAGGCATACACTGGCGTGGAATTTCCTGTCGACGGCCCTCAAGAGCAGAGCGATAAAAGTATTTTGCACCGGTTTACCTCGCCGAGGCAAGCGTGGGACGCTCTCCTTGCATGGTACGGCCCTCAGACGACGGGGGCCAAATCAGACCTCTCCCGACGCCTTAACAGTTTTAAGATGGCGCTGGGGAGCAACCCGCTCGAGGAGATGGGCAGGATCGAGGATCTTGCCGCGGAAATGCGAACAGCAGGAATGTCAGTAGACGACCACATGATGAACACCATCTTTATTGACGCTCTGCCTGCTGAATACGAAGTGGAGGCTCGGAACCTGGCATCACGTGACAGCATCGGCCGAGATGACATCATCAAGGCCGTTCGAGAACGGCATTACCGACTTTCTGGAAACAGGAAGAAGGGGTCCAACGCTGGCCACGCAGGCCATGCGATGTACGCCGGCGGCGGCGGCGGCGGCGGCGGTCGCGGGAAAGGTGGAGGAAATGGCAGGAAAAAAGGTGGACGACGGGGTCACGGACGAGGTGGTAGAGGCACCAACGAGAACGGTGGTGGCTCGGCCGCGGCTGCTGGTGGCAATGGCAGCAACGCCAAAGCCGCCAGCGGAAGTACTTCAGTGGGCAAGTGTCATAGGTGTGGCAAGAAGGGCCATTGGAGGAGCGAGTGCACGGCGAAGCTATGCAGTCGATGCCAGGGACGCGGGCACTCTGCCGATGCCTGTCCCACGTCCACGGATCGATGCAGTCGATGCAACGGGCGGGGGCACGCTACTGATGTCTGCCCCTCATCGAAATAAGAGCTTTTTCCTGGCGTGAAACTCCCGGCCACGACGTCGTTGTGGGCGGAAGCGTCGCACTGGGCGTGTGACGCCTTCAACCGCACAGCAACAACAGCCAACCCGCAGAGAATCGGCGCATGAGATGTGGCATAGTAGCCCCCCCCCGGTAGTACTACTGCCCTTCCTCAGGCCTGGCTACTGCAAGGTGAAGAGGAAAAACAAGTCACAGACGAACGCACAAGAGTGCTTTTACCTTGGCCCTGCAACAAACAACCCCCGAGACCTAGTACGAGTGCTGACAAAGAAACGCACTGTGCTAATCACGCGCAATGTCATCTGGCAACTCGTGTCGCCTACATCACCTGTACCTGCCGAGGCGAATGACTCCCTGTCTACGGAAAGGGGGGGGGGGGTCAGAGGCAGACGACGTGAGCACGTTGGATCGAGGTGGTGGGGGGGTGGTGGATGAGCTGGACGACGGTCTGGCTCACTTGAACGACCTCGACGTGACGTGGGGTTTCGACCTGGACGCATTTATGCTGGGGCGCGCACAGCAGGCACCTGCCGCCGGCGAGGCCGGCGGGCGAAACACCCGAAACGATGCGTTCGTCTCAAGGGGGCGCCGTGGACGCCTCCTCGGTCCCGGCAGGGAGGGACGAAACAGCCGAGACGATGGGTTCGTCTCAAGGGGGCGCCGTGGACGCCTCCTCGGTCCCGGCAGGGATGGCCGAAACAGCCGAGACGATGGGTTCGTCGCAAGGGGGCACCGTGGACGCCTCCTCGGTCCCGGCAGGGAGGGCCACAGCCGAGACGATGGGTTCGTCGCAAGGGGGCGCCGTGGACGCCTCCTCGGTCCCGGCAGGGAGGGCCGAAATAGCCGAGACGATGGGTTCGTCTAAAGGGGGCACCTTGGACGCCTTCTCGCTTCCGGCACGTGGGGTTTTGACCTGAACGCGTTTGTGCTGCAGCGCGCACAGCAAGCACCTGCCGCCGGCGAGGTCGGCGGCGAAACACCCGAGACGATGCGTTCGTCTCAAGGAGGCGCCGTGGACGCCTCCTCGGTCCCGGCAGGGAGGGCCGAAACACCCGAGACGATGGATTCGTCTCAAGGGGGCGCCGTGGACGCCTCCTCGGTCCCGGCAGGGAGGGCCGAAACAGCCGAGACGATGGGTTCGTCCCAAGGGGGCGCCGTGGACGCCTCCTCGGTCCCAACAGGGAGGGCCGGAAACGACCCGGGCGCAGCAGCAGCCTCCGACACCGGCCAAGGGAACGGTGAAGATCCCCCCGCGGTCCTGTCGGGGAGGACCGCACACGAGCTCAGCAGCTGGGGCCGGCTCCCCCCGATAGTACGGGGCCGGACCCAGGGTCAAAGCCAACGCCTGGAGGGTTAACCTGCTGTGCATCAGGTAAGGATGGATGAAGGAGCCGCAGACGCGCTGCTTGCGGCAGCGTACGAGTCGTGGACGACGCCTGGGAGTATGCTGGATCGTACGTCCTGGACGACGGAGGACGCAGTGGCTTAGGTGGCCGGAAGACCTGCTGTGGAGAACAAAGGGGAGTTGAGCGTGTACATGCCGAGTGGTTTCCCGGAAGACGTAGAACCGCCCCCACAGTCCGTAGCAGATGTAGAGCGTTCTCAATACAAAGCGGCGTGGCACGAGGCCATGAAAATTGAGTTGGACGGTCACAAAACGGCCGGTACGTACGAAGCCGCGACACCGCCAAAAGGGCGGAAACCTGTAGGTGTGAAGTGGGTGTTTACCTACAAGACGGATAAGGATGGCTTGATAGTAAAGACAAAGGCCAGACTTGTGGCTAAGGGTTTAGCCAGGTGCAGGATGTAGATTATTTTCAAACGTTTGCACCAACTCCCTCGTCAGCGTCAGTTAAAATTCTGGCGGCTGTTGCGAATGAACATGGTTTAAAGATTTTTCATCTAGACGTCGCACAAGCTTTTGTTCGCGCGACACTCGACGCCGAGATATACTTAAAACTGCCCGGTGGGTGTGGTGACATGCCAGGAAAGATCGTCCGCCTAAACAGATCCTAAACAGATCAATGTATGGTCTAAAGCAGAGCGGACGGCAGTGGACCGGATTATTGGTAGAGACCGTGGTAGAGTACGGAATGGAGCAGTGTAGGTCTGACCCGTGTGTGTTTCGCATGGTTGTGGACGGCAAGGTAGAACTGATCATGGCCGTTCACGTAGATGACATCGTGATCGCAGGATCGGATGAGACATGTAGAGATTTCCATGCCGCGCTAGCTATGAAATTTCCCACGAATAACCTCGGCGAACTGACTTGGTACACTGGTTGTGCTTTCAAACGCGACTGGGAACTGGGGACATTGGAGATTACGCAGAAGGCGTTCATTGAGAGCATGCTGAATCGTTTTGGTGTTAACTCATCCTCTGATATCCCCGCGACCCCCGGTGTGGAACTAGGTCCAAGAGAGGAGGGCGAACTTGGAGGAGACTGGCCGTACAGGGAGACTGTGGGCAGCTTGATGTGGCTGTCGACCATGACGAGGCCGGACATCTCGAACGCTGTGCGTGCTGTGGCGCGCCACTCCCACAACCCAACGGAGAGGCACTGAAAGGCAGTTTTGAAGATTATGGCTTACCTCCACGGGACCAGGTTTATGGGATTGACTTTTGTACGGGGCTCGGGTTTGGATTTGACTGCGTATAGTGATGCTGATTATGCGGATAAGTCGAACGATAGGCGCTCGGTATCGGGGACGGTAATTACCCTAGGGGGTGCGGCCGACAGTTGGGCAAGTAGCACGCAGAGGTGTGTTACGTTGTCGACAGCAGAAGCAGAGTATGTCGCCCTGGGTGAAGGGGTGATTGAAGCTTTGTTTACGTGCGCGGTGTTGTCGTTTATCTGTCCAGAGCTAAGCGGATCATGTGTCCGGGTTTTCGAGGATAACCAGGGGGCCATAGCGTTGGCTGAAAACCTTCTTAGTTCTGCTCGGAGTAAGCATATCGACGTGCGCTTTCATTTTGTCAGAGAGCTACTTCGTGCTAAGAAGATCGACATTCAGTTCGTAGCTTCGGAAGAGCAGCACGCGGATATTTTGACGAAATCCCTTGCTGCGACCCCTTTTAAGTCTCATCGTAGGTTCTTGTTGAATCTGCCTTTGGAGGGTGAGTGAGGGGTATGAGCATTATTCGATGAGTACCATGCTTGAGTGATGCGAGGATTAGTTTGTCAGGTCGCCAACCCTGCGCTACTTTGAGGGGCATGGGGGAGTAGGGCACCGCTTGGCATTTTATTTTCTGGCCATGGTCATCGTTTGGAATGCGGCCGTTGTTTCAACTGCAGTGGTTTGGAGTATATGTGATATACAGGGGGTTTTGACCCGGTGACCGGGTTTCATCCTGCGGGACTGTCGTTGGCTGTTCTTAGGTCCTAGCAAGTCTTGAATGTCTTTTCGGTCTCGTCACTGCTGTGAAGAGCCAGGGAGGGTGTTCGTTTGGATCGTTCCAGCAGCGACGGTTACAAGTTGTAGAGGGTTGCGTATATCTTCGCAGGCGTTATTATGAATTATACCGTGTGTTCTCGAGGAGAGTTTGAGCACTCCGTTCTCTGCTCCGTTCTCTGCTCCGACCTACGAGCTAGGCTCCGCTCTCTCTCCCCTCCTCTGTCCTCTAATACAACGATTATAAAGAATCTCATCAGACCACGTGGTGGTCAGGGCATCCAGGCTTGGACCCTACAAACACGCGTCCCTCCTCAGCAACTACTTGGTGTTCGTTTGGATCGTTCCAGCAACGACGGTTGCAAGTTGTAGAGGGTTACGAATACATCCGCAGGTGCTATGAACTTGGCCGCGTGCTCATGAAGAGAGTTCAAGCACTCCGTTCTCCGCTCCGCTCTTTTTCTCCTCCTCTGTCCCCTAGTACGACGAGTATAAATAATCTCATCAGACCACGTTGTGGTCAGGGCATCTATTAGGCTTGGATACTATGGACATACTAGTGACTTGAACGCATTGGGCCTAGTACCAGAAGCCAATGATGTCTTAGGAGAGGTCGGCGCACGTAGAGCACGATTCTTAGAGTGAAACTCAAAAGCTGCGATGCGAGTTAAACCTGGCGTTGGAGCAAAGGCAGGCACCGATGATGTACGCCATGAGGAGCATGCGCACGAGGGACAACGATCGATCGGAGTCCGGCGGTGCTGAGGGCAGCGTCACTGTATAAGAGAGCACAGCAGAGGTAGGAACCACTGCTGTAGGGGAACCCCCACGATGGGCAGTACCCACTGCGGATTTACGAGAGACTACCGCTGCTGTTGAAACGGGTATTTGTCGATCGGAGTCCGGCAGCGCTGAGAATAATGCTGCTGTAGAGGAAATCCCACGCGGGGCAGTACGCACAGCTGTGCGAGACACTACAGCAGGAGATGATACGATTTTGCGTGATGGTGTTTCGCGTAATTTTGTACCGACGGAACGCGAGGAAACTGCTGTTCTTGTCGAGGTTGACCCAGTGAAGGGCCAGCCAGACCAGCTAGGGAGGGCTGCAGAGAGGGGTGCATACCTCTGCGGTGAGTCTGGTGATGACTCGGCCGTGACTACCGATGGTGATGGCAACGTCAAAGCCGCCGAAGGTAGCACCTTCGCAGGGAGGAGCTTCAACTGTGGCAAGAAGAATCATAGGACTGCTAGCTGCACGGTGAAGCTGTGCGGTCGATGCAACGGATGGCGGCACGCTGCTTATGTCTGCCCCTAATCGACAGAAGAGCTTCCATGGCGGTTGCGAGCCAGGTTGAGGTAAGGGGCGACGACCAAGAAGCAGGCACATTCCAGGCCTCAGCTTTCAAGACCGAAGAGACAGGCGAGTGCAGTGATGGTTCGGGAGAAGGGGAGTCGGCTTGGCATATAGGAGACGAGGCCTGGATATGCGATAGGGATGCGTCTACTCACATGACGCCCTCGGCCGACTACATGCTCAATTATCGACAATGAAACCTTCAACTGCGGATCGCTGATGGGTTCACTCGATCAATCGAAGGTTATGGTGCAAGTGCTGCTTACGAACGTTGCGCACGTGCCGGATCTCCGCTACCACTTATTTTCCCTGCCCACTCTCGTCAAAAACAGCCATACTTTCAGAAGGGCGCCCCACGGGGGTTGTAGTCAGGCTCAAGTCGGAGCGTTCGATCGTGTTTCCGTTGAGTGGAACCCTCTACAGCCTGTACGGCTACTGGGTCGACCGCAGTTGTGGGTAAAAAGCCTGTGCTATACTCGCCCCGGAGCAACTGCCCAACAAGTCTGCGATAAACATCAACGGTTTCCACTGCGCTGCTGAACACTCCCACGAGGTACTACTTCGCAAGACCGCGGAGCAGCAAGGGATTGTCCTCGAGGGAGAGCTGCTGGAGTGCAAAGGGTGCTCCATGGCAAAGGGTCTCCGCAAAGGTATCAAGCAGTCCACACACACACGAGCAGATAAGCAGCCCGGGAGGGTCGGAAGCGACCCGGGCGCAGCATCAGCCTCCGACACCGGCCAAGGGGACGGTGAGGATCCCCCCGCGGTCCTGTCGGGGAGGCCAGCACACGAGCTCAGCAGCTGGGGCCGGCTCCCCCCGATAGTACAGGGCCGGACCCGGGGTCAAAGCCAACGCCTGGAGGGTGAACCTGCTGCGCATCAGGTAAGGATGGATGAAGGAGCCGCAGACGCGCTGCTTGCGGCAGCGTACGAGTCGTGGACGAAGCCTGGGAGTATGCTGGATCGTACGTCCTGGACGACGGAGGACGCAGTGGCTTTGATGGCCGGAGGACCTGCTGTGGAGAACAAAGGGGAGTTGAGCGTGTGCATGCCGAGTGGTTTCCCGGAAGACGTAGAACCGCCCCCACAGTCCGTAGCAGATGTAGAGCGTTCTCAATACAAAGCGGCGTGGCACGAGGCCATGAAAATTGAGTTGGACGGTCACAAAACGGCCGGTACGTACGAAGCCGCGACACCGCCAAAAGGGCGGAAACCTGTAGGTGTGAAGTGGGTGTTTACCTACAAGACGGATAAGGATGGCTTGATAGTAAAGACAAAGGCCAGATTTGTGGCTAAGGGTTTTAGCCAGGTGCGGGATGTAGATTATTTTCAAACGTTTGCACTAACTCCCTCGTCAGCGTCAGTTAAAATTCTGGCGGCTGTTGCAAATGAACATGGTTTAAAGATTTTTCATCTAGACGTCGCACAAGCTTTTGTTCGCGCGACACTCGACGCCGAGATATACTTAAAACTGCCCGGTGGGTGTGGTGACATGCCAGGAAAGATCGTCCGCCTAAACAGATCCTAAACAGATCAATGTATGGTCTAAAGCAGAGCGGACGGCAGTGGACCGGATTATTGGTAGAGACCGTGGTAGAGTACGGAATGGAGCAGTGTAGGTCTGACCCGTGTGTGTTGCGCATGGTTGTGGACGGCAAGGTAGAACTGATCATGGCCGTTCATGTAGATGACATCGTGATCGCAGGATCGGATGAGACATGTAGAGATTTCCATGCCGCGCTAGCTACGAAATTTCCCACGAATAACCTCGGCGAACTGACTTGGTACACTGGTTGTGCTTTCAAACGCGACTGGGAACTGGGGACATTGGAGATTACGCAGAAGGCGTTCATTGAGAGCATGCTGAATCGTTTTGGTGTTAACTCATCCTCTGATATCCCCGCGACCCCCGGTGTGGAACTAGGTCCAAGAGAGGAGGGCGAACTTGGAGGAGACTGGCCGTACAGGGAGACTGTGGGCAGCTTGATGTGGCTGTCGACCATGACGAGGCCGGACATCTCGAACGCTGTGCGTGCTGTGGCGCGCCACTCCCACAACCCAACGGAGAGGCACTGAAAGGCAGTTTTGAAGATTATGGCTTACCTCCACGGGACCAGGTTTATGGGATTGACTTTTGTACGGGGCTCGGGTTTGGATTTGACTGCGTATAGTGATGCTGATTATGCGGATAAGTCGAACGATAGGCGCTCGGTATCGGGGACGGTAATTACCCTAGGGGGTGCGGCCGACAGTTGGGCAAGTAGCACGCAGAGGTGTGTTACGTTGTCGACAGCAGAAGCAGAGTATGTCGCCCTGGGTGAAGGGGTGATTGAAGCTTTGTTTACGTGCGCGGTGTTGTCGTTTATCTGTCCAGAGCTAAGCGGACCATGTGTCCGGGTTTTCGAGGATAACCAGGGGGCCATAGCGTTGGCTGAAAACCTTCTTAGTTCTGCTCGGAGTAAGCATATCGACGTGCGCTTTCATTTTGTCAGAGAGCTACTTCGTGCTAAGAAGATCGACATTCAGTTCGTAGCTTCGGAAGAGCGCAGCACGCGGATATTTTGACGAAATCCCTTGCTGCGACCCCTTTTAAGTCTCATCGTAGGTTCTTGTTGAATCTGCCTTTGGAGGGTGAGTGAGGGGTATGAGCATTATTCGATGAGTACCATGTTTGAGTGATGCGAGGATTAGTTTGTCAGGTCGCCAACCCTGCGCTACTTTGAGGGGCATGGGGAGGTAGGGCACCGCTTGGCATTTTATTTTCTGGCCATGGTCATCGTTTGGAATGCGGCCGTTGTTTCAACTGCAATGGTTTGGAGTATATGTGATATACAGGGGGTTTTGACCCGGTGACCGGGTTTCATCCTGCGGGACTGTCGTTGGCTGTTCTTAGGTCCTAGCAAGTCTTGAATGTCTTTTCGGTCTCGTCACTGCTGTGAAGAGCCAGGGAGGGTGTTCGTTTGGATCGTTCCAGCAGCGACGGTTACAAGTTGTAGAGGGTTGCGTATATCTTCGCAGGCGTTATTATGAATTGTGCCGTGTGTTCTCGCGGAGAGTTTGAGCACTCCGTTCTCTGCTCCGTTCTCTGCTCCGAGCTCCGAGCTAGGTTCCGCTCTCTCTCCCCTCCTCTGTCCTCTAATACAACGATTATAAAGAATCTCATCAGACCACGTGGTGGTCAGGGCATCCAGGCTTGGACTCTACGAACAATATGCTGATCATGCGAGACGATTACGCACGGCATACGCGGATGACCTTTATTGGCCACAAGTCGGGCGCCACAGTTTTGTTCGAGAAGTTCCTCGCGGATTCTCGTACAGACGGTGTCCCTTCTGAGGTGGTAATCGTTCGATCTGGTGGGGGTGGTAAATTCCGCGGGGGGAAGCTTGGAGACCTGTGTAGATCACGAGGGATCAAGCAAGAACTCACGACGGCCGACAGTCCCCAATTCAATGAAGCAGTAGAACGCGCGCTAGGCTCGATTGAGACGGCCGCAGTGGTGGGCCGAATCCAAAATCCAGAGATTTTTCCTGGAGCGCAACTCCGGCCACCACGTCGTTGTGGGTGGAAGCATCCCACTGGGCGTGTGACGCCTTGAACCGTACAGCAACGATAGTCAACCCAGAGAGCAAGTCGCCGCATGAGATGTGGCATGGTAGCTCTCCCCTGGTAGTACTGCTACCTTTCCTCAAGCCTGACTACTGCAAGATGAAGAAGAAAAACAAGTCACTGGTGAAAGCACAGGAGTGCGTTTACGTTGACCCTGCACCCAATTACCCCCGAGGCTCAGTACGAGCACTGACGAGGCAGCGCACTGTGCTAATTTCGTGAATTTCACTTGGCAACGCGTGTCGCCTACACCACCTGTACCTGCCCAGGCGAATGACTCCCTGTACACGTAAGGGGAGGGGTCCGAGGCAGACGATACGAGCACGTCAGATCGAGGTGGTGGGGGGGGGTGGTGAATGACGACGTCGGCGCGACATGGGATTTTGATCTGGATGCGTTTCTGCAGGGGCGTGCACAGCAGGCACCTGCCGCCGGCGAGACCGACGACCGGACAGCCGAGACGATGGATTCGTCTCAAGGGGGTGCAACTGCCGCCTCCTCGGCTCCGACCGGCAGGGAGAGCCGAAAGAAACCCGGACGAAGCATCAGCTTCCGACACCCGCCAAGGGAACGGTGAGAATCCCCTTGTGGTCCTTACGGGGGGGCCAGCACACGAGCCCAGCAGCTGGGGTCGGTTCCTTCCGACAGTACGGGACCGAACCTGGGGTCAGAGCTAACCCCCGGGTGGTTATAGTGTTGTGCACGAGCTAAGGATGAACGATGAAGTCGCAGATACGCTGCGTGCGACAGCGTACGAGTGCTTGACGAAGCCTGGGAGTATCCTGAATCGTACATCCTGGACGGCGGCGGACGCAGTGGCCTTGATGGCCGGAGGACCTGCTGTGGAGAAAAAAGAGCAAGTGAGCGTGTACATGCCGAGTGGTTTCCCGGAAGACGTAGAACCGCCCCCGCAGTGCGTAGCGGATGTAGATTGTTCCCAGTATAAAGCGACGTGGTACGAGGCTATGAAAATTGAGTTGGACGGTCACAAAACGACCGGTACATACGAAGCCGTGACACCGTCACAAGGGCGGAAACCTGTAGGTGTGAAGTGGGTGCTTACTTACAAGACGGGCAAGAATGATCTGGTAGTAGAGACAAAGGCCACACTTGTGGCGGTGGGTTTTAGCCAGGTGCAGGATGTAGATTACTCACAAACGTTTGCACCAACTCCGTCGTCAGCGTCAATTAAAATTTTGGGGGTTGTTGCCAATGAACATGCTTCAACGATTTTTCATCTAGACGTGGTACAATCTGTTGTTCGCGCGAAACTCGGCGCCGGGATACACGTGAAACTACCCGGTGGGTGTGGTGACAGGTCAGGAAAAATCGTCCGCCTAGACATATCCCTGTATGGAGCACATCGCAGTGGACCGGACTATTGGCAGAAACCGTAGTAAAATACGGTATGAAGCAGTGTTGATCTGACCCGTGTGTGTTTCGCATGGTTGTGGACGGAAAGGTAAAACTGATCATGGCCGTTTATGTGGATGGCATCGTGATCGCAGGATCGGACGAGACATGCAGATACCTCCATATCCGCGCTAGGTACGAAATTCCCCACGGATAACCTCGGCAAACTGACTTGGTACACTGGTCGTACTTTCAAACGCGACTGGGAAGTGGGGACATTAGATATTACCCAGATGGCGTTTATTGGGTGCATGCTGAAACGTGTCGGCGTTAGCTCATCCTCTGACATCCCCGCGACCCCAGGGCGAAACTAGGTACAAGAGACAAGGGCGAACTTGGAGACAACTCGTCGTACAGGGAAGCTGTGGGAAGCTTGATGTAGGTGTTGACCATGGCGAGGCCGGACATCTCGAACGGCGTGCGTGCTGTGGCACGTCACTCCCACAACCGTACGGAGAGGCAATGGAAGGGAGCTTTGAAGATTATGGCTTGCCTTCACGGGACCAGGTTTTTGAGACTGACTTTTGTCCGAGGCTCGGGACTGGAGTTGACTGCGTACAATGATGCTGATATTTCTGATCTGTCGAACGATAGGCGCTCGGTATCGGGGACGGTAATAACCCTGGGGGGTGCGG
This sequence comes from Macrocystis pyrifera, assembly GCA_031763025.1. Classification (NCBI taxonomy): domain Eukaryota; class Phaeophyceae; order Laminariales; family Laminariaceae; genus Macrocystis; species Macrocystis pyrifera. The sequence goes on from JASSKH010000022.1 coordinate 10,566,089, forward strand.
CCGTCAGTTGGGCAAGTAGCACGCAGAGGTGTGTTACGTTGTCGACAGCAGAAGCAGAGTATGTCGCCATAGGAGAAGGGTTGAAGGAAGCTTTGTATGCGGGCGCAATGTTGTCGTTTATTTATCCAGAGCTAAGTGGATCATGTGTCAGGATTATCGAGGATAACGAAAGGGCATCGTGTTGACTGGGAACCCTCTTAGTTCTGCTCGGAGCAAGCATGCCGACGTGCATTTTCATTTTATTAGAGAGCTACGTCGTGCTAAGAAGATCGGCATTCAGTTCGTAGCTTCGGAAGAGCAGCACGCGGAGGATATTTTGACGAACTCCCTCGCTGCGACCCCTTTTAAGTCTCACTGTAGGTTCTTGTTGAATCTGCCTCTGGAGGGTGAATACGGGGACATGGGCATTATTCGATGAGTACTCTGTTTGAGATATGCGAGTGTTTGAGTGATGCAAGGAATAATTTGTTTGATCGCCACCCTGCGCTACTTTGAGGGGCATGGGGGAGTAGGATACCACTTGGCAATTTGTTTTTCGGCCATGATCATCGTTTGGAATGCGGCCGTTGTTTCAATTGCAATGGTTTGGAGTATCTGTGTTATACAGGGGGTTTTGTCCCGGTGGCCGGGTTTCCTCTTGGGGGACTGTCGTTGGCTGTTCTTAGATCCTAGCATGTCTCGAATATATTTTCGGTCTCGTCACTGCTGTGAAGAGCCAGGGAGGGTGTGCGTTGGGATCGTTCCAGCAGCGAGGGTTACAAGTTGTAGAGGGCCGCGTGTATCTCTGCAGGCATTATTCTGAATTTTGCCATGTGTACTCATGAGGAGAAATCAAGCACTCCGCACGCCGTTCTCCGCTCTGCTTTCTCTCTCCTCTTCTGTCCTCTAACACAACGATTCTAAAGAATCTCATCAGACCACGTGGTGGTCAGGGCATCCGGACTTGGGCTCTACGAACACTGCGAGACCAATGGGATACTCTCCCAGGAACAGCTGGTGCGGCTTTCGCCAAGCACGAGCAACTGTCAACATGCTATTCGCCGGGCGCCGACTTCAAGAACTAGGACGAGTGAGAGACTTTCTCTGGTACATGTGTTTCATCGACCTGCAGATAGTATATGACTCCGTCGACCGAGAGCTGTTGTGGGTGGTGTTCGCACGCTTCAGTGTACCAGAGAGGATAACCTTTATCCGCCAGTTCCACGAAGACATGCTAGCTCGCGTGCGTACGGACGACGGTGAGCACTCGGAATGGTGTGACGTCACTCAGCGGCACCGGTAAGGATGTGTGCTGTCACCGCCTCTCTTCAAGGCCTTCTTTGCTCCTGTGATACACGCCGTGTTGGTACGCTTCAGTGAACACCCAGACTATTTGAAGGACTTGGTTTACCTCGAGGAGGACTTCGGGGAGGACGGGCTGAAGGTTGACCCACTAACATGCGTACGGAGAGCAATATAAGGTACGCCATGGGCGCACGATGCAGGCATTGTGTCCAAGTCGGTGGAAGGCCTTGCGAGGATGATGACCGTCCTTGTGACCGTTTGCGAAGGTGCAGGCCTCACCGTATTCAAGAGGAAAACGTAGACCATGGTGCTGCGGACACCGAACAAGGCACCCCAGACCTCACCGCGCGTCATCAAATCAGCGGGACAAAGGTATAGACAGACGACGCAGTTGTTGTACCTGGGCGGTATTGTCGTCGCAAGCGCTGACATTGTGCCAGCGATCACACAACAGATCCGACTTGCATGGGCATGCTGCAATCAGTTTTAACGGGAGCTGTGCGATATGGAGGATGCCCCGTACACTCCAAAAGTGCGCTTGCTAAAGACCGAGGTGACGGAGACGCTGCTGCACGGGTGTGTTACGTGGACTCTTGGCCAGGACTATTTCGCTGAGCACCGAACGGCACACCACAAACTCCTCTTACGGATCATTGACTTCCAGCGCCGACAACGCACCGACCACCTCATGTCGGAAGGCCCTCCAAAATGCACAATGCGAGAGCTTTGAGACTACCATCCGCAAACGACGCCTCCTCTTTGCGGGGGGCGTACAGCGGACGACTAATGAGCGGCTGGCCCGTCGGGTGATGTTTGGGACGATGGTTGGTGCGGAGAACCCAGGACCATGCCGACCAGAAACTAACTGGGCCCGATGTCTAGTAGCCAACTTTAGGGTTTTTCGAGCCACCGATGAGTCCACGGAAAAATCCCCTTTGCTATTCGGAGTAGGGGCGGTGTTATGGCTGAGGATGGTTAAGAAGGGTGGGAAGTGGTACCGGGGGGTCGTCGAAACGACGGAATCCTTCATGGCAAGGTGGCACAGGGACGAGGCGGCTGCGCCACGCAGCTGAGGAAGCCAGCACCGGCGACGAGGGGAGAGGGGGGGGTAGCCGAACTGATACAGCTGTCGACGAATGCAAAAACGAAACGATAGATCGGGCGGCTAGATATCGGTTCGACTAGCCCTTGGAATTGAGCAGTTCTTGTTTGTTTCTTGTTGAGTTGTTCAATGGGGGGGGGGGCGACAGCGGGAGTACTGACACTTGAGGGCACCCATGTTAATATCACCGCCTGGAGTACGATTTTCTCTTTTCTCCTTAAGGCCGGGAGAAATCCTGCAAGGGCAAGGCGGCCATCGACGGCCCGGCCAGGGAGCGGCTACGCTCAACAACATCGCTCCCGTGCCCCTCGACTCGCATCCCGGACTGCCCCTTCGTGCACATGCACTCATCCTTTGATCCCACTTTCATGCATCTGCCGGTGTCGACGATCGCAACGCACACCCAAGCTGCTCTCCGTCCAGAGGATGCGAAGGTTCTCTATTCGGCGGGACGCTCCCTCTTGTCCTACATGGAAGCTTTTCGGGTGGGCACCCTAGACATGATGTTGGCGAACCCTGCCACTTCGTTGCCGACGGCGGCTATTAACGCGGCCTATGACCTCCTCTTCGCCCTTCGTAAGGCGTGCCAAAACGCCTAGCCATTCCCTGCTGGCCGGACGGCCCCCTCCCCGCCACGGACCCCACCTGAACCGCAAACGCGGTTCGCGCAGCGTTGACTCCAAGGGTCGCCGCGACTACAGCGGCGATGCCTCCTCCTCTCGCGACTCCTCTTCGCCCAGAGCTTTGTCCTCGCCAGGATCAAAATCATGCAAACTTGGCAAGGGACCCTGCCAGCGCTCGTCCTCCGCCAAAGCAGCGGGCAACGACACCGACTCGGAAGTCGCTATGATGAAAACTCCTAGTCAAGTGGTTCCTTCCCATCTCGACATTTCTTCTGGTGGTTGTAGCTAACCTGCCACCGACGACTGTGCGCTATCGTTGTCTTTGACGACATCGCACGTACGTCAGGCTACAGTCTAAGCTGTTACAGCAGAGTGACGCAGCCCACGATGCTGCCGTAAAGCGTGCTTATGCCAACATCAACGTCCATAGACTCGAACGTGTTACACCTATGCCGTTTTACGCAGCTCTCAATCAAACCGACGCAGCACACCGGTTGACACGTGGTATCAAACTCTCGGTAGCAGGCATACTAGTACGATGTGACGACAAATGCTTTGACGGTCTAGACTCCAAGTATTGGGTTCCCGGGTGGGAACTCCCGCTTCGCAAATGCGTTCAGACAGCCCTCACACTCGACAACCCTTTGACTTTCTAACACTTTCGACTATTTTTTCCGCCAGGTGAAACGTAGCCTCCTGAATGGAGCCAGCGGCCCGGACGCCTTCAAGCTGCATCTCCGCCTCATCAGCTCCCACTTCGACCACGGCGACCGACGTGCAGCCATGGCCAAGCTCCATTCGTTTGGTGTAGCCACCAAGACGCGTTTCTCGGACTATTCTCGTCATTTTCGCTTGTTGATAGCGTCCATTACGGACAGCGACCCAAGTCCTGGCCCGAGGGGTTAGGGTTGTGCTAGAAGTTGTTCGTATCAGCGTTCGCGAGCGGTACCCGAGCCTCATGTTAGTTTTTTACCCAGGAGATTTAGCGACGGCGTCGAAACCTTTTGGATCTATGGACGAAATGTGGTTGGCGTTTGGTGGATTTCAACTAATAAGACTCCCGCCATCGACGACGAAAAACGCTTCAGCTTTTCTCCTCTCTCGGGTCTTTCTTTGCACTAGCATACGAGCGGTCGCAAACAAGGCCGATCGGCCGCGCCACAGCCTTTCAAAGGCTCATCGGGGTCATCTCGCAACCATATCATGATAAATGTCGCAGCATCAGCTTGTTCCATGATCCTTTTTTGTCATCCGCGGCCGAATGGCCAGCTACTTCGACTGATCGGGGCGAGGTACTTCAAGTATTCGAATCCTTCTCAACAAATGACATTCCACTATGGACACCCTATACCACTCCCGAAGAAAGGCGTCAAGTCTTTCGGGAGATCAAGGGTCACTGCTTCAACTGCCATGGCACGGATCACTCTTTTAAGACCTGCGCTGTCCCCTTCACCAACTCTAGTCATTGTCTCAACCCCGAGCTAGGCCGAATTGGTGATAACGGTGAAACCCGCCGCCGTTGACAGCGCCGCATGCAGTCATATCGGCGTCCTACCCACGTTGACGGCGAAAACACACGCTCGTCGCCTTCGTCGCATCACCACAAACATTCGTCTCGTCGCTACGGCAACAACACCCTTCATAACAAGGGGCACTGCAACTCTGGTCAGTCTCGTCACGGTATCGCCCAACAACAAGTCAATGCTGGGGGCGCTCAAAACGGTGGCCAAACGGCCACTTCGCTGACGGTTTTCCAACCATAGCACGGCGTTTCCGCGGCACCTTCTTCTGGCCCCCAGGCGCCGGGTATGCCCTACAGTTCTGCTCCGCCTGACCTCAACTCCAACGGACGCCAGTCAAGAACCTTTCGCGCCGATTGACTTCCCAACGGCGATATGTTTGAAATTCCCATCCCGCCGATAGCACTCACGGAAAGCACGTCTGGCCCAGGCACTGATCATCGCCTTCGCGGCGAAAGCGTTGCCCCTTCACCGCCGGCACCAGGTATGCGTACCGCCCCTGTGGTCCCCGCGAAGACGGTCCCCTGATTGAGACCGTAGGTACTACATGCTCTTCACCGCCGGAACCAGGTATGCTTATACCGCCCCTGGTCCCCGCGAAGACGGTCCCCTGGTTAAGGCCGTATGTATTACATGTTCCTCACCGCCGGCATCAGGTATGCGTACCGCCCCTGGTCTCCGCGAAGACGGTCCCCTGGTTGAGACCGTAAACACTACATGTTCCTTACCGTCGGCACCAGGTATGCGTACCGCCTCTGGTCCCCACGAAGACGGCCGCTTTTCTGCCACCGTAGGCTCTTCCCCGCCGGCACCAGGCATGCTTGCCGCTCCTGGTCCTCGCAAGGACGACCGCATGATTGCCGCCGTAGTCTCTCCGCCGCGAGCACCAGGAGTAAACCACACTAGTCGAACGTTCCGCGTGCGTCTTCCCCGACTAAATCTTTTGAGGCACTCACCAAGCTCAGGAGTGACTCTTAGGATGTGCGGGTCGCCTTGAGGTGCGAGTACCGCAACACAGGCCCCTCTAAAACAACACGGGCGCTCCGCTCGAGATCATCACGCAAAACCAGTCGGAATCTCCCACTGCGCACAATTAACGAAGACGGCCGGAGTGTGGTCAGCTCCGATTTTCATCCTGACCAGAGCGTAGCGGGGGGTTATTCTTTGACCCACGGCGTTTCGCCGCAGGCCACTGAGCTGGTGGAGAACAATTGTACGCCACAGGGCGACACGTGTCCCTCACAGGGCTTAACCGTCGCTACGCCCTTGGCGCCCAAATGCGTCCTCCTTACCCAGACGAGCTACGACGAGGTGGTCTGAGACAGCAAACCCTGCGTGTCGCCCAGGCCGTGCTGACAACACACCATTTCGAGGGGACCCCTCAAATGCTCCCCGCCTATATGGCGGATGTTTCGCCCGTCCGGTCAAGGTGAACCTGTTGGGAGCTCCCTGCTCTTCCCCAAAATGTCTCGGAGGCCACAGATGCAATCGGTCCAGGCGAATGCGCCTCCCACCCCGGCCTCGATGACGAGACCCTGGCAAGGCAAGAAGCAGACTAGGACCCGTCTCCCAGAGAGAGAGAGACCCCCAACTGCTTTCCGGGGACGTATTTTACACCTCCCCCGCTTCTTCTCGCGCGACGATAGATACCGACGCGTTTGATCCTCCTGCCCAAGTGTACTGCACGCGCGACATAGTGTTCTTCTGGCAGCTCCCCTCTTGCTTTTCGCAATGGACGTCTTCCCGTTTTACGGTTGAAGGCATCTCTTATTCTTGCGGCGAACAGTTCTTCTCTGCGGAAACGAGCGGCCTCTTCAGAGACCATCAGACCCTACGACACATCATGCGCGTGTATGACCCCCGCCTACACAAGCAATATGGACGAGAAGTCCGTAACTTCGATGTTGCCATGTGGGAACGCGAGCGAGAAAATATCGTGCTTGTCGGCTCTGACGCCAAGGTCGCTCAAAACCTAGCCATGCGAATCCACCTCTTGGACACACTTCTCGCGGAAGCTAGCCCTTACGACCTCACAAGGGGCATCGGATGCAGGGCAGACGCTATTCCTGCACGCCAGCCGCCCCTGTGGCGCGGATTAAATTTGTTGGGCAAGGCTCTGAAAGACGTGCAACGTCTCTTCCACGGCCGCGCGCCGCCACCGATGCACCCCCAACCATGGTCTTCTCAGGCCCCCTCGCCCTCTAGTAGAGATCGCATCTTCGAAATCGACCCTTCGACGCGACAGCAACTGTACCCAAGTGACACATCAGCAGATGCCTCCTTGTCGGGATATCCCCAGACGCCCCTCAACCACGACATAAGCGTATGTTAGTTCCGGAAGAACCGCACGGAGACACGCTACAACACTGCGTGCCGACAACCAGGTAAACGCGTTCCGGGTGCATCACACCGCGATCATATACCTCAGCGCGTATCACCGTCAGAGGGGTCTGGAAAATCGTACACGACGTTCCCGCGGGACAACCAACGGTAGCAGAACCCCTAATCAACTAGGCTACAAGTTTTGGGACAATAAGGAATAGAAGGGACCCGCAAAAAGGATACGCATCAAACGAGCGACGACATTGAGATAAGAGAAGGGTCAACAAGTATGGGTGTGATCTCATGCCGCAGCAGAGAGAGGCCTCATCGATCCCAAACTATATACGAATTAACGTACGACGCGATGTTACAACAGTAATCTGAACCAGAAAAGAGGGGACGCCAGCAGGGTGGATCCCTTTTCGGGAAAGCCTCCTTGTTGTATGGGGAGACAGTGATTGAGTATCACTCCGTGAGCGATATCGCAGCTCTACAACAGCACGACAAAGTAGAAAGAGGCTAGGGAAAAACAGACCATCCCGCCCGCCCATCGTTGGTAGCGAGGTGTACCGTCGACAACGACATCAGTTTTGTTAGTGTTTATTTTACCGGGGGTACCTACTCTCTGCGACAAAATGCCGCGTTGATTGCCGGACAACCAACGCGGGAGTAGTAACCCTGGGTGAGAGTCTCCGGCTGGTCGCAGCAGAGAGAGGCCTCATTGATCCCAAACTATATACCTGGCACGAATTAACGTACGACGCGATGTTACAACAGTATCCTCCAAACGTGCCATCGAACTACGGCGGCGATGTTCTCGCAATCATGTCCGCCGCCCGTTCCGGTCAGCAGCCCCCCTTGGTCGCCGAGCAAGGACCTCGTCTTGTTGCTGGTGTAGTAGCCATGGACGATTCTTCCTTCGCCATCAAAATCAAGATCCACAGTGGCCTAGCTGCTATGCAGCTTGGATGTGTCGCTCTCTTGGATACGGGCTCGCCGCAGACCTTCATTAACACCCCTGCGTTCGGCAGAATGAAATGCGTGCGTGCTGCCTCTGTCATCTGCGAACGACGCATCCCTCCCATTTCGTGGGGCGGCTTTTGTAAGTCCCCGCCTCTTGAGGCATCCGTTAGGGCATGCTTAAACATATAATTCTTCCACGGCGATAAGCCATCTGCATCGCTCGCCGTGTGGGCATAAGTCGTCCCATCTGAAGTGATGCAGCACGACGTGCTACTCGGACGCAACAGCTGGATGCGGTTCCAGGACCGCTCCTACCGTACATTGGCTCTCTGCCCGATGACTATTCGAGTTCTCGGTGAGCTCACGCTGTCACTCCCAGGACTACAGGGTGCAATAGCGTTTGTTCCCGACTCTTCGGCTCGCCCTGAAAGCTTCCACCTGCTGTATGCGGGTGACACCGGCATCACCTTGTCTCGCGACCATCGACTTGTCGATGACAATTTGGTCCGCAGTAATGGTGCCTCTGCCCTCGCCGGTTGCTACCTGGTCAACATGCTACACGCGACCAGTGAATTTTTTTGCGGAATAGCGAATTGTGAAAAATAGCCGCCAGCTCATCCCATTGGCGGCGCCGCGGATTTAGACCTAGGTGCCTTGCTTGGCACCTCCTCTAGCCCGCTGTTGCGCATACCCCTGGAAGATATCCTGTCCGATGCTCCCGCTCCTTCTTTACGTCTTCACGACTGTGACCCCTCAGTCTCAGACCCAGTTTCCGCTCATTCCATGGGCGCGGACCAGCCCTCGCCACCACAGTGCCTGTGTCTCCTCGGCCACCATCTGCGCGATGAGACAGCCGCAACACACGACGAATCTGCGGCCTCTTCGGCTCCGGCTGTCGACCGCTCCTCTTCACCTACTCTGCTCGAACGATTGAGCACAGATCAATGCACGAGCTTTCGACAAGTATGGAACCGCTTGCCGTTGCACATACGCGAAATCGCATTAGAATTGCGCAATCTCGATTGGACGCCTACCATCATCACCCAGTTGGGCGATGTCCTCGCTGAGTTCGCCGACGTGTTCTCGAAATCTCCAACCGATTTTGGCTCCTGCTCCCTGCTCCCCTTCAAGATAACTGTTTCCCCGACCGCATAGCAAGTGGACGCGGTTTGGGACAAATTATTCCCCGCCGACCTCATCCAACCCCACATCTCTATGGGCGAGCCCAGTGGTTGTCATCCAGAAGAATTCTGGTGGTATCCGCATCACGTTGAATTTCAAAAAAAGACCAAACCCAGCATCCTTCGCCAGCTCCTCATCCCTCTCGTTGATGAGGTTCTCGACAAGCTAGGCACCGGTCGGATATATTCACTCGTCGAGCTCGTCTCTTCTTTCCACCAGATAACAGTGCACAAGGACACGATACCTCTCACTGCTTTCTGTACACCCGCGCGCCTTTTCGAGTGGCTGGTTGTGCCTCATGGAAGCAGCGCTGCCCCAGGGTTGTTCATCAAATCCATCAACGAGGTCATCAAGGGCCTGGATCGCGTCGCCGCCTACCTCGACGACGTCGTCCTCTTCGACGCCAATCCCTCCCTGTACGTCGCCAGCTTGAAGAAATTGCTCTCGCAATTGCGAAAACACAATCTCAAATTGGCTCCTTCAAAGGCTACCATCGGCGCCACGGATGAGGATTTCCTCGGTCACACCATCTCTCCGGCCGGCGTCATGCACAAATCACCAAAAGTGGACACACTGACGAAACGGTCCGTGCCGAAAAACCTGGAACAGTTATGCTCCCTTTTAGGCGCATTTTCCTACTATAGGAAGCTCCTGCGCGATATGGCAAAACGCATACAGCCCATCATTTTCATTCTTAAACAAACCGTCAATTTCGTCTTTTCTCCAGAAATGGACGCCATCGTGCGGAAGCTCCTGGGCGAGTTGACCACGCCCCCGGTCCTCGTGGGACGCCGTCACTGATAACTCCCGCCCTTTCCTCTTCTACTGCGATGCCTGTGTGGACGGTTTCGGTGCTACCCTCGAACAAGAACAGGACGACCACATACTTCGCCCCATCGTAATCATCAGCCGCGCTACTATCGAATCTGAACGCCACTGGACTCCGCTCGACCTGGAAGTGGGCAGCATCGTCTGGAGCACCAAGCACCTTCGCGGGTACCTGTTGGGTACGAAATCCCGATTTTATTTGGATCACAAGGCGCTCAGAAGCCTCGACAAGATCGGAGAACATACCCCGCGGGTACCGCGATGGCTAGAATTCCTCACTGCGTACAATTACACTCTGAAATATCGCAAGGGCAGTACCAACGGGAACGCCGACTTCCTGTCCCCCCTGCCCTTTCCTTCGACGGAGCGCGATCGCGACGGCCCCAGAAGTCTCACCCCGTCCGACAAAGAACGCGTCTTTCTTATCCGCTCTCATGGCCTACTCCTGGGTGGACCTTCCGCCATGCGTGTCGGTTTGGGTGGGATAGAGCCCTCCGACCCAAGCTCATGCTTGGGTGGCTCCAGCTCTCCCCACACGATTTCCACGATTTCCGCAAACACGGACCCCTAAAAGGGGTTGACGACCTCGATGCTCCACCTGGAGAATTCGTTGCCCGTGCTCCCCCTTACGTCACCTCGCGAGGTCCCAACTGGGTCCTTCCTGCCAAAATATGTGTCAGCGCTTCTATCGCCACTTTCGTGTTCGCAGTCCCTGTTGCACTTCTGCCAGCTTCAACCGAAGACACAGACCACGGCCGACATGCCACTTCCTCCGAGTCGTACCGATCAACTAGCAATAGAGACGCACCGCACTCTAGCTCGGTAGGATTTCCTGTCTCATCCACAGTCGCCCTAGACAAAGCAGCGTCAGAAAACCTCCCTCCTGCTTTGCCTGTCCATCACGACTCAGCCGAGCACTCAGCGGGTTCAGGTCCTCAGGAGTCCTCTGCTGTGTGTCATTCAGCCTCGCGTGTCGCCCGGACCAACCGTGATCAAGTCCCGGTTGTGCCCGCGGCTCCGCCTCTGCTGCCTTCATCTTCGCAGACGGCTTTACCTTCCCCGTCGGGGCTCATTTCGTTTCGGACCCACCGTCGCCAAGCTGCCGCTACTGCTAAGCCTTCGACCACCGTGGACTATGGGTTCGCATCCTACTCCACTGACCGTCCCACGACCAGCCCCCACGGCGCGTAAGACGCGCCCGCCTCGGACCACCTCGGCTTCAGAGGTTCTCCCCGACCCTCCATCGACCCTGTTCCGACTGTGCCGATTCGGCCCACCACCGATGCGGCCACACCTTCTCCGGCCTTGCTTGGCACACCCCCACCAGATGATCCTCGGCATGCCAGCACCCCAGCCGCTCTCCCCGAGATACCGTCACCGGCAGAAATCGAGTTCCTCGAATCTGTCGAGCGATGCACGACCTCCGATTGAGCGCGTGAACAACGAGCTGAACCGGTCTGTGACGCCGTCATTCGGTATCGTCTTCTTGGCAGTCCCTCGGTCCTCGCCAGCGATTTCCTCCTTCACCTGGCGCCTCACAAACGCCCCCCGTTGTCCGAAGTGCGCTCTTTAGACAATAAAGGACGCCTTTACACAAAAAACGACTGCATTCATCGAGCTCGTGCGGAAGTTAACGCCCCCCGCCTTAGCCTGTCCCGACAAGCCTGGCGAACGTGCCACTCGCCTCTTGGACGACGAACCTACGCGAATCTACGTCCTGCTACTTGTGCGTCCGTGGAATTTGAAAGCCTGCCATTCTAACGCCTCCTGCCATCTTGGCGTCCCTCGAGCGCTCTCGATGCTCGAACCCTTTTATTTGTGAATCGGCATAAGCATCTGCACGCGGTGGTGGCTTCGTCGTTGTCTCCAATGCCAGGCGCGAAAGTCTCTCAGACAGACGGTACGTTGGCCTATTGTCTCACTCCCCTTGCCGTCCGGCCCTGGTGTCGCGGTGAGGGTCGACTAAGTACTTTGGCCTTTCTCCCGTCACACCTCGGGGCAACTGCCACATTCTTCTCTTCACGGGTAGGTTCAGCCGGCGTGTAGGCATGCACACCGTCTCAGCTACAGAATTCACGGTTGAAGGCATCGCCGACACCTTGTTCAATAAGTACATACCGCTTCGGGGGTGTCCGGTCAGCCTCCTTTCCGACAATGGACTGCACTTCAGCTCCAAGCTGTCACATGCCGTGTACAAACTCTAGGAATGCCAAAAAAATCGCCACAAGCGCCTATCATCCCAACGGCAACGGCGGCGTCGAGCGCGTCAACCACACCATGACTCAGATGCTAACGATGGTCTGCAACGAACGACAGGGTGACTGGGACATCAATTCGCTGCACGTAGAATTTGTTTTCGACAATTCCGTCAGCGCCGCCAGCGGGTTGGCCCCCAATGGGGTGCACATAAACCGCCCTCCTCGCCTTTCCCTCCCCATTTTCGAACAACACTACGCAACAATTCCGTCAGAGCCTCCCCATTTTCGAACAACACTCCGCAACAATTCCGTCAGAGCCACCACTGGGTTGGCCCTCAATGACGTACATATGAACCGCCTTCCTCGCCTTCTCCCCATTTTCGAATACCACTAAGCCCGAGGCCACCAACGCCTCGCCCGCGACCAACTGGAATACTGCGACCTCGCTACCGACCGCCGGCGGCGTGCGTATGCGCTGGTGCGTGGACAACACGCTATCACGGTCTCTCGCGTGGAGCGCCGTGACTCAGTGCTCTCAGACGCATTCAAGCAACGCCCTTCCTACACCATCGGTGACTGCGTATGGATTCAACACTGCTGCCACCATTCGTCAGGGTATGAAATTTGGCGCAGACGCCAAGTTTTCATGGCAAAGCTATCGCTCAACTAGACGGGTCCTTTCAAGATATTAGCTGTCGGCCCCGCGCCCTCCGACTCGATGCCAAACGGCCGCCCTATGGCCGCCAAATTGTTATACTTGGACCTTCCTAGCGATATGCCGGGCGCTGACGCCCACTGTCGCGTGTCGGTCGCCCGCTGCAAACATTGCGCCAAGTCACGTGACATAACCGATCTCCCCCGACACCGTCGCGCTGGACAAACGCAATAGGTCTTCAACAACCACACAACCAAATCTCCCCCCTTTCAAGTCGCCGCCGCCGACGTTTCCGTGCCTATTGAGCATTTCGAGGTCGGCAAGATTTCTAGCCACCGGTCCGTACAAGGCCGGGGAGGAGTCATCGCCGTTCTCTACGAAAGACACTAGAAAGGTCTCCTCCGGCCGTCTTGGGAATGTGAATCGGACCTCCTTCACTCTCGTCAACACATCCTAAATTACTGGACCGGTACGCCCCTGCAACTTTGACAGGCGAACAGGAAGTACCGCCGTATGCGCGTGGATGCCGCGTAACGCTCGCCCGTGGCAAGGGCGCCCGTTTTGTGCCTCCTGGATACGGCTACATCGACCAGCAAACGTCGACTCGCCGGTTCAGCGGCACAACCCTGCCTATCAGCGCTCACGTCTGGTACAAGGGTCAAGATCATCTGTGGTGGCTCGGACACATTTCTGCCCACACTTTAACTCCTGGATAACACGTAGTTCGCTTCTTGGACGACCACGGACCGGCCAAGCTCGCGCTATCTTCTGCTCGGCACACTACGGCTCTTGGAGCCGTTCGCGGCTCGTGGTATTTGCAAGTGCACCTAGGAAACTCCCTCACACGCAGTATTGTGCGCAACGTCGACGAGTCCCGCGGAGCTGAATTAGCTGACTCTGCCGACTTGAACACGCCCCCGTAGCCAATTTTAGTTTTCGCATACGTGTCTTCTGTAGTCGCCGGGGCTGGGGTTGGTATCGCGTCACTATGTTTGCGGTTTACTTGATTATTTGTGCTGTAGATGTACTGTTTGTTCGACTTCCCACGAATTCTCAAGCCGTTTCCCTACTTTCTCGACAACCGGCACCTGAGTTCTTGCGCCGATTGGGTTTACGGACGGATTAACGTCCTCCTCCTTGCGCTCCGATCATGCGTTTTTTGCGTTCCGTATCTACGATTGTACTCGCCCCTATTTCGAGAGCGGCGGAAACATGTGTTCGCTTTGTGATTCCTTCTCGCAACCTGTTTCGATTCTTCAGGACCAGCGTGACCAGTCGTACCAGGTTTTTGTCTTTTATTTGTATATCTTGGCCTTTCTCTGGTTTTCCCGAGGCCAAGTTCGTGAGTCTTTTATACGCATTTTACAGATTGCCCTAAGTTTAGGTCTGGCCACATTTACCGTTCATGCGTTCCACCTCCGCCTTTATAGTACCCCGAAGCAGGCCGAGGTGATAGTCGTTCTTCAGCGACAGTTTGCATTCCGCCCTCTCCCGCGCGATATTGCTTAGTCCGTGACGATATCTGCTCCTTTTATGGACTGTGTTTTTAGCGCGCTCAGGGTCGACGAAATCTCGCACGCGTCCTTTCCGTCTTCTTGTTTTGAGATCGGGTCTTGACTGTCGTGGGTTCTCTCATGGCGTGAATTCCTGTATTCCGCCACTGTTCTCACTATTCGAGTGAGCTCCGTCGCGCCAGTACATGTTCCGTTGCGTTACCACCCCGCGTTTGTTCTTCATTTCTTCGAAGCACGCCGTGCCTTCGCAGTGGGTAGTGTAATAGATATGTATTTCTTTCTTTGTGCTTCGCTCTCAGGTACTTTCGAATGTTACATTGCTCGACTAGCCTTATTATATGTCGCTCCTGGTTACGCGAGCCACACCATTTCTTCGAGCTTTGTTCCTCAATTTAGCGTCCGGGTAGTTCTAGCTTGTTTTGCCTACTTTCGCGTGCCCGTTTTTTCGGACTTGTTGTTGTCTAATTTACAATGTCCACGTGTAACGGCTACAGCCTTACAAGTTCAAGGTGTGGGAGTCGGTTGTGAAGCGCCGCATCTTTGATTCATTCTCCTAATTCTCCGGATGGATTCCGTTCATGCCTGAGTTTTTCTATGAAACTGCATGTACGGCTCTTCAGGGTGGGCTAGCGGTATGATATCTCCTCTGCCCTATTGCGACATTATGGTTTGTAACAAGCGTCCCCTATCACACCTGGCAGGCGTTGTCGCCGGCCTCTCTAATGAGTGCCTCGCCCCTTCGTTCAGAAGACATCTAGCGAGGCAAGCAGCAACTAGTACAAACACCCAAAACTGCTAACATCGTCAAACACTTACTGTAGTTTGAGTGACCAAAGCAGAGCCAAAGGCATCACCTGCTGGCAGTAGTCGGTGCCTAGGTCCATACTCCTATACACTTAACATGTTAGTGTCGCGGTTGGTGCCTGCACGGCATATGCGGTATACAAGCTGCGCTAGGTAGCACCGAGACGAAACGCATCTGCAAGGGGGGGTGCAATACGCTTCTAGGGGACAGCAGCAAGGCGCCTCCTGCGCTCAAGCGCGCTGCTCCCAAGCAGAAGGCTCCTGCGCTCAAGCCTGCTGGGCTCAAGTTCGCTGCATCCAGGCCCAGGCCTCCTGCTCCCAAGCCTGCTAGGCTCGAGGGAATTTTTAGGGCGACGGAGTCTATCCAGTCTCTGGGGGGTAAACAACGAACTCGAACCAACGTTACGATTCTGCTGTGTTGTGGTAAAGCTCCACAAACAGTACGTTTATGGTTGTACTGCTTCTTCTGTGTTATGTTTTCCCCCGCAGTCGCGGAAATATTATTTTTTCACGATGAAAAATGTCAGAGAGATCAGCGGTGATCTGCGCAGGGCTTGGACCGGGAGTGTGTCGCAAGACGCACATACAGCAGACAGACAGAGAGTGTCTTGTTTTGCAAGGTACACTGCATGGAACACTATGAAAAGTACCACCACAGTATGCAGTACGGAGTGATAGGAGAAACGGGACGTTGTTACGTGGGACTTCCGGGCAACTACATGTAACGGAATAAAGTGCAGTGACTGCAGTTTCGCCATGCTTTCATCACGGTCAGCGGCGTCGAATTCCACCCCAACGCGCTTCCGACTCGGCTGCCCCTCGTGCAGCCATGAAAAGTCGTGTCCTTCGCTAAAATATCCGACTCCAGAGATAAAACTCTCTAAATTCGCGGGATAAGATTGAAAACTAGTTCAGAGAGCTGTTTTGGGCCTGTATCACACCTCTCTTGAGTCGGGATGCCCAATCCAGTATTCTTTGACTTTACCATCCAGGGGCGTCCGTGAAAAAGATAAAACGACACAGCACACCCCCAGAGGTCGAAATGGAAAAAGAAAAAACGTTTAAAACCATTGTGATCACACCTGAATGCCAGGCACTCGACAAAATAATACCAATAATGCAGCCTCCCTTAGAATGACTCTGCTGACTCTTGGCCGACGTTTCACCAATCAAATTTGAAAGGGTGGCATTTACTATTACTAGTATTTTATTTTATTTCCTCGTCAGATGGCAAATAAAAAACCAGTGAAGACTCGTACAAAGGGAAAGAAACTACGATGATTATCAAAGAGACAAGCCACAGCAATGTGACAACAACACAGGAGGAGAAAGGAGATTAATTACAGTAGTATAGGGTCTTTTTGGTTTGCGAGACGCCGATTCTGGAACAATGTGCTCGGGAGTCCGTTGTGTGAAGCCAGCGATTAAACAAGTGTGTATGTGTGGGGGGGGGGGAGGGGGCGGGACAATGACAGCGAAATAAAGGTCAACATATAGCGTGCCAGCGTAGACCATCACCTTTGGAGCCGACCATGACATCGGGAGGAACGGGGACTTCTGATACCCCCAACATGATCATTTCGCCTCCAAGCAATGCCACGGCCGGGAGGGACAGCGCCTTACTGTCTGAGCTCCTCTCACCTGAGGAATTCACAGTATCTCATCCGAAACACACGAACTTCGAAGAACGTTCGTTCGCGCACCCCGACCAACATTTCCAAGCGCCAGAGTCCCGAAAAAATGTACTGTACGTCCTGAACCTCGTAGTAAAAACAGAAGGTCCACCGGCGGTAAGCTACTATTACAATGATTAGTAGCCTTTTCGCCCTCCAAGGAGCCCACCCAGCCGGCCAAACAATGTTTAGGCAAGAATAACGTAGCCTCTGCCCCGGACACGTGCTGCGATAGGGCGTATAGCGGCCTTTGACCGATTTTGTTTGTGATTGAGCGTGCTCCTTAACCCAACACCTTTGGGAAAAACCATTGTTTTCTTGAATTTCATTGTTCGTGATGTGCCTGCTGTAGGTCCCAATATCGTTCGTCGGGCTGCACTTATAACTATTCTCTAACTTCATTTTAGGGTGGGGCATAGAGGTCCTTCAATATAATCAAGTGAGGAACCTCAGAAAAATTAGGAGCATGCGTCCACGTGGGATGAGCCCTCCTAGGTTGCGACGATTTTTTCTGTTATTACGACGCGAGCTTTTCTAGAAGCCGAAGGCGGGAAGAGGAGGACACGAGGAAGGGGTCCAATGCGACGACGCTACTGTTGCCGAAGCGAGCGAGCGGGGGGAGTAAATGTATCTCCTGTAGAAGGGGACAACTCGATCGATCTCTTCCACAGGCATGGCCCATCCGCATCATCCTACTGCTGTACTATCAATGGTGCTATCAATAAATTTATCAATAGTGCCATCCGTAGCGTAGTGCTATCAATATGGCTACCAATAGTGTGATCGATAGTGCCGTCATTGGTGCTATCACTAATGTTATCAATGGGCCACTGACCGTGCTATCGACGGTGTCATGATATTTAAAATGCCTTCAATAGTTGCTATTGCATCAATAGCTCTATCAATAGTGCTACTAGTAGTGATCACCAAAAGAGGCGTGCAAGAAAACAGGAGGACGACGTGTATAGACATATTCTCCCTGCATCTCACGAAGCGCATTCACACTGATTGCTTGTCGACGGGGGGAGCGGAACGTCAAGGGTGGCACAGACGGAAGGGGGGACGACCCCACTCTCTAGCCGAATACCGACGTGGCAGACTCCCGCGGGAGAACCGAGACTCCAAGCCAGGAGAAGCTAGCGGTTGGACTGGCTACTGTACGCCACACGCGCTAAGCTTGCTCTGTTGCGAGACCGCGGAGCTGAAGCGAGAAAGGACAGCTGATGTCACTTTTTTGTTGGATTTTGTTTCGTCTGCGGTATTTGCCCTGGTACGGTGCACGACCGTATATGTACTGCAACGGTGCTCGAGCGTGTGCGCGTGTGTCTAGGCGACGGGCGGCCTCGGGCAGTGGAGTCGCTTGAGGCTTTGAGAAGGCTAGCTTTGACTCATCCCGCGGCAGGGATTACACGTTTCTCTGACTCCATCTATACAGCCCGTGGATAAAATCCCTCAAGGCGAGCAAAGGCCGTTAGCGATTCTGCCACTGTCGTATATTCACAGAGCGCGTAGAAACCGTTGGTCGGGTCGCGCGAACAAAGTTCTTCGAAGTTATGTTTTGGGTGAAAAAATTAAGCTCCTCATGTGAGTATGAGCTCAGACAATAAAGCACCACCCCTAGCAAGGGCAGTGCTTGCCTCTCCTTGTGTTGCCAATTTCGTCGATGTGCTACTCGAAGGCCTGTGGTGGTGGCCGCAGTGCTTTAGATGCAGGAGTACTAGGGCCTCAGGTAGCCTCGGAAACTGCCCTGACAACCTCTGCACAGGTGGGACGGGGGCCGCCCCCTCTCGGTGTCCTATTGGCAGGTGAGCAGAAGCCGGGCGTTACGAAGCACCCCCTTTTGAACGTCACAAAAAAAAAACGCAAACGTCCGCAACACGTAAGCCAGTCCAAAGCCGAGAGACCTTATATCCATCTCTCGGGATATAGCTAAGGACGCAGCGTCCACAGAACGTGCACACACTTCCGCACCTTGCGGCATTTGTTTACTTTCCGAAAGGTGTTTATCGTAGAACGCCCACCGTTCGCCCACCTAATATTTGAAAAGTCGAGAGGAGGCGGTCCCGTCTCACCCGTTCTAGAAGGGGTACCTATATAAATACAACTATAATTACGATTTTTGAGGTCGTTGTCACTTGCTAGCTCTTGGCAGACAGACCGACTGATAGACAGCTCTTCGCAAACAGCCCTTCTTCTTTGAAACAGCCGAACAGCCAAACAACCTTTCTTCCTTTTTTGAAACAGCCGAACAGCCAAACAACCTTTCCTCTTTCTTCTTCCGCAAACTGCCAACCAATAGACAGCTCTTCGCACGGCGCCTAAAAGAGGCGTCTCGCCTTCGACGAACTGCATAGATAGGTGCAGCTGTCGGCGGCCAAGCTGCTGCTGTCGGTGGCGAACCTGCTGGTGCTGCAACCCCCCCCGCCTCTCCCTTCTCCACGCCCCCTAAGCTCACCTCACCTCCCCCTCGTCGAGAGGCGCGTGGTCCTCGCCCTCTGGCAAGAGAGCGGCAACGACAAAGACCGACCTGGTGCCGGCTGTTGTTTGCGACCAGTGCACGGACCAGCACTTGGTCAAGAACTCCGCGCCTGGTGGCAAAAACGTGGCCTTCGCCACCTGCAAGGATCTCACGTGCGTGGTGGCGGGATCATCCTGACAGGGCAACCGACTGCGAGTTCTGTGCTCGCCCGATCAAGGAAGGGACTGTCTCGTACTCCCTCGAGACTGCTGACAGTGGTGAGTGTATTATGTCTATTGTGCATGCTGTATATTGCCAGTACGTTTTTTTGGGGTTTTCAATTGCCTTTTTGCATACAAACTTACGTCCGTTTATTTATTTTTTTAACTCATCCATGCTCGTTCTTTTCCCTTCGTGCGTTGCGTCGGCTCCTCTTACACACAGTGCACGCGAACGCGCACGTGCACAACTGCTTGCAGGCCATGAACGAAGGAACGGAGGATTCAGCTGTCGCCGTCACCGCAGCACCGAACGACGTGAGTGCTGCTGCTACTGTGGTGCATAATCGGTGCATGCACACGATTTCTGTGTGTACATGTTTGGGTGACCCCACATGCTCATTTTGCTCGTTTTCTGCTGCCGCTGCTGCTGCTGCTGTCAGCGCCACGCCATGAGTGCTGCTGCTGCTGTGCACCTGCTTCTCCTGTACACTCGCTGCTGCTGTAGTGCTGCTGCGTTGTTGCCGTGCTGTGCACCTGCTGCTCCTGTGCACTTGCTGCTGCTGTATGTAGTGCTGCTGCGTTGTTGCCGCGCATCATGCTGGAAGCGTACATTTTTTCGGATCGTCAATTCCGTAGGTTTCGCGATGGCGGCATACCAGGGTACATGCTTTTTTTCTTCCTTATTTTCATATCGTTGCTATGCTGCTGCTGCTGCTGCTGCTGCTGCTGCTGCTGCTGCCAACGCTGCTGCCAACGCTGCTGCCAACGCTGCTGCCAACGTTGCGGCGATTCGTTGCAGCTTCTGCTGCTGCTAATGCTGTAGCTGCTTCTGCTGCTGCTGCTGCTAATGCGCTGCCGCAATATCCACTGAATTTTCGTATGTACTCGGATTACTGTTTTTCTTGGTCGTTTTTGTACCCAAATGGTTCCTTTTGATACGTGAACAAATATTTTTGTCGTTTTGCTCCTGCATTTTGCGTACGTACTGCAATTTCTCGTTTTTGGCTTGGTTATTTTCATATATATCGTTGCTATGCTGCTGCTGTGGTGCTGCTGCGTTGTTGCCGTACATCATGCTGCACTTGTGTGTGTACATATTTCGGTATCGTCAATGAAATTCCGTAGGTTTTGCGATTGCGGCATACCAGGGTACATACTTTTTTTCTTCCTTATTTTCATATCGTTGCTATGCCGCTGCTGCCAACGCGGATTATTGTTTTTATTGGCCATTTTTGTACCCAAATGTTTTTTTTTATACGTAAAAAAATGTTTTGGTCGTTTTGCTCCTGCATTTTGCGTACGTACTACTTTTTCTCGTATTTCGTATCGTTGCTATGCTGCTGCTGCGTTGCTGCCGTACAGCATGCGGAGGTGGGTCTATAGTGAGGTACCAAAAATACTTTTCGGACGGCCTCGGGGTACATACTTTTTTTCTCCCTTCTTTTCATATCGTTGCTTTGCTGCTGCTGCCAACGCTCTGGCGATCCGTTGCTGCTTCTGCTGCTGTTGCTGCTGTGCTTTTAGTGCTGCCACAATATTCACTGAATGTTTGTTTGTATGTATTCGGATAATTGTGTTTCCTGGTCGTTTTGTGGCGCTGCTGCGTTGTTGCCGTACATCATGCTGGACATGATTTGTGTGTCTATTACACTTAAACTTGTGCGTGTGTACATATTTCTGTATCGTCAATGATTTTTTTTGTGGTGCTGCTGCGTTGTTGCCGTACATCATGCTGGACGTGATTTGTGTGTGTACTGTACTACACTTGTGTGTGTACATATTTCTGTATCGTCAATGAAATTACGTACTTGCTGCTTCTGCTGCTGCTGCTGCCGTCGTATAGCAAGCGATTACGTACTGCTGTTGTGCCGCTGTAGAGTAGTACAAATAATGAACTCTGCCCCCCCCCCCCTTCCCCCTCCCCCGCCATTCCCTGCACGCCACTCCCGCCCCGCGCACCCTATATGTTTACTTCGACCAGGTCCGTGGCAAGTGCTACAACTGCCGCCTGACGGACTCCACCATCAAAGACGGAGACATCATCATCAAGCGCAAAAAGACTCCCTTCCATTTCGCCTGCTCCAGGGCTTCGCGGAATTCCGAAACAGTCGTACGCCAAGCAGATTGTCGCTATCCAGGACGAACGACAGGAAACAAATTGTTTCCTACATTTCCCAAAATCACGATTATTTCTTCCTGCACATATCCGACGGGTTCAACAGCGAACAGATCCACATTCTGAGCCTCCCGCCTCGTTACTACAGCAGACTGGAAGACTATTTACATATCATGTCTCATCCAAACTCCTATGCTGGCTACATCGAAATCGCGGCCGCCCAGCAACTATCAACATTTCCATAACCGTTGTCGTTGCCGGCACTGCTGCTTTCTCTCCTGTCCCAAACCTTCCTTTAAACAACAGCCTGTATGTTGTATATCATCCACATGCCAAGCACTACTCCACTCTCTCCCCACACTGATGAAAGATGTTGTCCTTATCATTAGACGAATGTCATTCTTACTCTTGCGTCACCCGATCTTACGTTTCACATTACATTCATAAATAAACGCGATTATTACATCCTTCACCGTTTCTTACACAAATACATTTAGTTTGGTTGGCTTTGGGCTATGTCGCCAATTCATTGCAGTTATATGTACACGAAACGACGGAATACCCACTCCGAAGGAAAGCCTTGTATATATATATATATATATTCATTTGCTATCTGACTGTGTGTAGCGCGTGGGCGTCAATGGCCAAACCATAGTGAAAGAGCAAAACATCCACACCCCGCGAAAAGCAAAAAAACGTATCACTATGTTGCCCATAATCAAAAACTACGAAAACTAAATCGATGTAGCGTACGTCCTTGTTCTCCTGACCCTACCCCCCCTCTATCCGCACGGACCAAGCCCTCTCCCCCGAAACACTTACGAGGAAGCATCGAACGACAGCCCGCTGTCCATATAGATGGCTGCTTTGCAACTGCCGCGCGTACCTAAATGTTCTCGGGCTCCAAAGATAAAGGGAGGGGTGTACAGTGCAGCCCAAGCTCGACGACAACCAAAAACGAAGCGTCCGCGTAGCTCAACGACCTAATCATACCATGGGCTACAGTTTGTATGATACCTTGACATAGGCTTGCGACGAGCAAAAATGCACCAGCAACGACGGCAACAACAACAGCAGCAACAACGACAACAACAACAACAACGACGACGACAACAACAACAGCAACGACAACGACAACAACGACCACATACGCAAGCGAGATCGCTACTCGACGTATGTAAGCGATTTGATGAGGTCTTTCTTGGACTGACAAGGAGTCAGTCAGTCAGTCAGTCCATCGATCAGTCCGTCAGTCGGTCAGTCAGTCCATCAGTCAGTCAGTCAGTCAGTCCATCAGTCAGTCAGTCCGTCAATCAGTCAGTCAGTCAGTCAGTCAGTCAGTCAGTCAGTCAGTCAGTCAGTCAGTCAGTCAGTCAGTCAGTCAGTCAGTCAGTCAGTCAGTCAGTCAGTCAGTCAGTCCATCAGTCAGTCAGTCAGTCAGTTAGTCAGTCAGTCAGTCAGTCAGTCAGTCAATCAGTCAGTCAGTCAGTCAGTCAGTCAGTCAGTCAGTCAGTCAGTCAGTCAGTCAGTCAGTCAGTCAGTCAGTCAGTCAGTCAGTCAGTCAGTCAGTCAGTCAGTCCGGCAGTCAGTCAGTCAATCAGTTAGCCAGTCAGCCCGCCAGTCCGCCAGTCAGTCAGTCAGTCAGCCAGTCAGTCAGCCAGTCAGTCAGTCAGTCCATCAGTCAGTCAGTCCGTCAGTCAGTCAGTCCGTCAGTCAGTCAGTCAGTCAGCCAGTCAGCCAGTCGGTCAGTCAGTCGGTCAGTCAGGCAGTCAGGCGGTCAGTCAGTCAGTCAGTCTGTCAGTCAGTCAGGAATACTATTTCGACCGAAAAACATCAGCACAGCTCGATATACCAACCGCAGCGGTTACAAGATTCGTCTCGTCCAAGGGCGCGGGAAAAAAAAAGAAATGTGAACCGTCACAGAAAATTTGTTCGCCAGACAGGGGAGGGGGAGATGCTAGAACCAAGTGAAGAAAAAAATGAGAAAATGAAGAACAAAAAATAACCTTTTAGTAATATCTGCTATTTCATCATTTATCACAGCGGTTGCAACGGTTTTCCATTCCGACCTCTCGGGATGTGCTGTGTCGATTTCTCTTTTTCACGGATGCCCCTGTCTCATCTGACAAAATCCCACCGCATCGAACCCGAGAGACGTATGCTGCGTACTACGAAACTCTGTCTCAAATTTTCCCTTAGTTCTGGAAACATCAAAGCGCTGAAAAGCCGATCGAACCCCTGTCTGCGCGAACCCGACGCTCTTTGCGGCATACGATATGGTGGTCAGCGCCGCGGTGCCATGGTGGTCAGGGCCGCGAGCTACGGAATAAGGCTGTACCTACCTGTTTTTCTGAGGCTCAATTCTCACTAGAGATACTCATCATGAACAAGTAGAGACCTTACTCACATAAATATATGTATATATATGTATTACGGGGGACCATAGTTAATAGGACCAAATGTCGTTAGTAAAAATAGGGAAATACAAAGGTGTTTGTGTGTACCGTAGGCCCTACTTACTACGGTCCCCCGTAATATATATTATTTTATCTTTCAACTGTTTTTTCGAGATAAAAAGGAAAACGGAAGAAATCGACAAACAATCCCGCAGGTGCCTTATTCTTATGTTTTTGAAAGTATATATCTTCGGTCAAAATTCTGTAATCCAACGGAGATTGGGTGTACATGCACATGCGTACAGTAGTTCCGCAGTGCCCTTAAGCAGGATCCTTGATCGGAAAACAAACGTGAAAATGTGCCACCTTTACTACTACTACTAACACTACTAACACTACTAATACTATAGATATCGTACACGTGCCACTGTATGATATGTACGATAGAGGTACCTGGCGGCACATGTTAGGCAAAACCTTCCTGGCTGACGGGCTCCGGGACCTCGAGATAGGGACAAAACCAATAGTGTTGTCGCTTCTGCGACGGCGGGGGGCGTTTTTCAATCAAAAATAAAAACCAAAGTCAAGCACGAATGTATCTAGTTGTATACAGTATGACAATGATTTATCATGTGCTATAATTTAACCCCCCTCCACATACGTCCACGCACACGGGGTTTGCTGCGTACTGCTGCTGCTGCGTTGCGCGAACGCAATCATGGCGTGTGTATATCGATCTCGGCGCTTCACGTGTATCATACAAACCGGGGGGGCGAGTCGTGTCGCTTCGAGAGAAAAAAAATACGAGGGGGAAAACGCCGTCAACAAAGCGGGGGGAGGAAGCCGTACTGCTTCGAAAAAACCGAAAGGGAAAACGCCGTCAAGCGTTCTGACATCGGTGCATCGCCACCATGCCGACCCTAAAGATGCCGAGCGACTTCAACACCTGACCGTCTGCCACGTCGTTGACGAAGAGACAAGCAACATCTTACCTGCCGCACAGCGGAGCAGCGAAAAAAAGGAAGAACGAACGCGGACTAATACCTGCGGCAGAATTTATATATCAGAGGAGGCCCGGTCGATTGTGAGGGCCGGGGCTGGGACCGGGGCGACCGGGGCTGCAGCTGCAGTGGAACCGACCTGTTTTTTTCTGGATCCGGGTGTTTCATCCTCTCGATGATATTGACGCTTGCCACGTCATGGGTAGCACCTTTGACCAAACTATTTACGACTGACGAGGTTCCGCAAATGAGGCATTCCCCAATACAGTGTGTGTTGTGCACTATACTTTTGATATATACCCGCCTACAGTAGTACAGTAGGCCAAGGAATTGTTCTTGGGGTTGCGAATTAATGTTTCTGGAGGTCAGGTGTCTCCTGAAGGTAGGCGCCTCAGAAAACATCAGGCACACCCTCATCGTCGAACGCACATAATCATATCCCTGCAACCAATGAAACGTGACTCCTAAGCCGTACTGCTCTGCGCCCACAACCCACCCGAAGTACCACACCCTTCCGCACCCCCGATCGCCGTCAAACGTCGAGCTATCACCCCCACCCGGCCTCCCTCACACAGTGAGGGCGCTCGCGCAGGATGGCACGCCTTGTCGTTGTCACCGTTTTGTGATTTATATTCCGGTATGTGGCCTTACCCGACGCAAGCAGAGACGGACGAAGGGCCCAGGATGCCCGATGTGAAATGCACCACGACGCGCTCGCTCGGGCTCGCAGTCTGCCGGTGTGAGAGGGAAACAAACGGGGGTAGGGAGGGGGGCGCCATCATTTGCTGCTTGCCTTAGCCGTTTGACCATTTACAACACATCCCGTTCGAGGCGGAGCACCGTTTACACTCCTAATAGAGACACATCCAACATTTGGGCGTAGGGGGGGGGGGTATATTGATGTCATCCATGGCCGTAGTAGTAACAGGGTTTTAGGGGGGGGGGGACTTTTCTGGCGTCCATCCGCAGAGAAATAATAATACCGTGGGTTATATGAACTTTGGGCAAACCGCCCAACTCCCACCGTTCATTCAAACGATTAAAACGTGACGCAGGCCTTGACGGGCAGGAGACCTCCGGTGCGATCACACCATAAAATAATTGTTTGTTTGTCTTCGAAACAAACAACAGCAAAGTCTACTCGAAAGCAGATGTCAGGCGGTGTCCTGCGCAGGCCCTTAACAAGCCACGCGTTAGGGTGAAAACAACATCACAACAGCAATTCGTAACGCTCCTCCTCCCTCTCCCCTCCTCGTACTTCCTGCCGCCCAATCCCGTCGCGCATTCTTCATGTACGAGCCCGCGTTGCGTTGCTGGTACTCCCCGCTCCATCATACTCGATGGACAACGACTGCTGGCGGCGAAGTGCGGCTGTTTTAGGAAAAACGTCTGCCCTTTGTGCTGCAGTATCAGTGCGCGCTCTGGACGGGAGAAACGCAATTTCCGCGTCACAATTATCCTCCCCATCTCAACCATCCCCACGCTGGTGGGCGACTTGGCCATCGTGCTGGTCGCGGTAGGATAGAGCGAATGGTTATGCTCGCCCCACCCCAAGCAGCAGCGCCTCTGCATGACCGGCGCAATACCTCCCGGTTCACGCGAGGTTCCCTCCTCAAAACAAAACCTCGCTTCACTAAAACGCTTACATCGTTGTGCTTATCGGCCTTGGCCTTGAAGTTCTTCCTTATCACATCATTCTGACGCCCTCGAATTTGTCGCCGCCGGATTTTCCGGTCTTTTCTGCCAAGCGGGATGCGGTCTGACGATAGCAACGAGCGCGCGGGGTTTTCTGCTTAAGGTATGATAGCGGTGTCAGCATGTTGTGCATTTCGACATTGAACTACGAAAGATATCGAGACAATATATTTTCCGATTCAATAAAGATAACCAATCGATCTGTGTGCTTCCACCACACCAGCGCAAGCGACGCCACCACGTTGTTCGTCGTGTTTTTGTGTTGAAGTTAAAAATACACCTCAGCTGTGAGATCGAAAATATCGTCGAAACTCGTCTCTGCAGGCTGCGTGCGGTAATTGCAGCTACGCGCGATGGGATGTATGATCTTGTGGTTGATGTAAGTCAGTGTGTTTGCGAATGGGAATGTGGGCCTGATTTCAAGGGGTCCTGCTTTTCACAGGGTAACGTGGATGAGCAGCAAAAAACGACCATAAATCAGTATTTCTGCGGGGAAAAATAACCCAGAAAAAAATAAAACCGCACCCACTGCATGATAAGTCTATAATCCCTCTGGGGCCTCGGAGGGATGAAACGTTCTAGCGAAATGACTATTGCAGCATCGGCTACACCAACCAGCGGGATGCTAACCGGGCTGCTATTAATAGAGTACATAGCGGATGTGTCCGAACTACAATGTCAGGATCTGAACGACACGCGCACAGTATGTATGGTGATAATCGTACTGCGGCTTGGCTTTCTTATTAGCAGACGTTTCATCAACCGCACTACAGTAGTCGTGGCTTTGGTCGCTATAATATAATCAAGTCAAAACAGAGTTGACGATGAGTCGAGATTAGAATATACACTGAGCCTTGTATACTACAGTAAAATCGACATTTTAATACCATAGTTCCAGAGTTTGGAACAAGGGTTGGAACCACGCCGTTGATGAGATTGATTGACGAAACGTATGAAGATCATCGTGAAAAACGATCGTTCAACTATCGTAAACAAGGATCGTCAAAAACGATCGTTCGTTCCACGATCGTAAAACCAGGATCGTTGAAGACGATCGTTTAACGATCGGAAAAAAGGATCGTCAAAAATAATCGTTTAACGACGGTAACAGGGGAACGTTGAAAACGATCGTTCAGCGATCGGAAAAAAAAATGATCGTAGAAAAACGATCATTCGAAAAAAAAGAATCGTTGAAAATGATATTTCAACGATAGCAAAAAAGGAACGTTCAACGATCATAAAAAAGTCGTTCAAAAAGATAGTTCAGCGATTGGAAAAAATGGTCGTTGAAAACGATCGTTCAACGATCGTGAAAAAAGCATCGCTTAAAACGATCGTTCAACGGTCGGAAAAAACGGATCGTTCAAAATGATCGTTCAACGATCGTAAAAAAGGAACGTTCAACGATCGTAAAAAAGGAACGTTCAACGGTCATAAAAAACAAGATCGTTAACATTGATCATTCAACGATCATAAAAAAAGGATCGTTAAAAATAATCGTTCAACGATCGTAAAAACGAATCGTCGAAAATGATCGTTCAACGATCGTAAAAAAAAGATCGTTCAACGATCATAAAAAAGGGATCGTTAAAAAGCATACTTCAACGATCGATAAAAATATCCTTTAACGATCAACATGTTATTCGTGCAGCGAAGAACAACACTTTTGAAGAAGAACAAGAGTTCCAGGTCATGGAAGCGACCGAAAGAGGAGACACGCGCTCAAAAGAGGAGAGGAGTCAGATATATAGGCGGACCCTTCATGTTATCTCATATCAATTTCTTACGATCGTAGCGGTTGTGTAATGTCGATTCACACCTTATTTATCGGTGAAGAATCGATATATATATTTTGTGACTTCTATGGCAAATTGGCTTCTGCCATATCTTGCATCAAAGAACAGGCTGTACCTGTTGTGGCTCTTATCGATTGTGTATTTTTAAGGCTGACACTGTCACGCAGACTTGTTTCAGGGCGATCGGTACGGCTACCTATAATCGGTTTGGGCACATCTCTCTGTTCGGCGCAGCCGTACGGTAAACAGCGTCATCGTCAAGCAAACATCGTTTTTGGACAGTTACATTGCGATGATACGAAAGGCTGAGTACCACTCCCACCCACCCCCCGCACGTGTCGCTGGTGGTGGTGGTGCTGCTGCTGCTGCTACTGCTGCTGATACCTCTACTGTTATGTTTGCTATCTGCCTGACCAGAGGCGTACGATCTGAAACAACGGCCAGTCCCATTTGTCGGGTGCATGCACAATCGTATGTCAAGCTTTTACAGAACGGAGATATCAGGTATCATACAGAGTCAGACCCATCAAACGTTGGACTTCCGTGCGCTAGCTATTATATAAGAGCGGCGCACGTCTTGAGATAATATACTACTACCCTCCCTGCTGCTGTGGCTTCGGCCTTGGCTACTGCTGCAGCTGCTGTCACATACGAGTTACGACTATTACTACTGCTGTTTTCACTGCTTGTGGCTACGACGATGGCTGCTGCTGCTTGTCGCTGCGATCAAATTATTCTGTATTATTTTCTCTTATTTATACGATAGATATTCCAGACAAAGACGGAGAAACCTCAATCCACTCCCTCACAACGAAAGCTTGAAGAGCGCCTCCAAACAATCCCGTTCACGAAGAATGTGCTTTGGAGAGCGAAGACAAGCTGCTTGACGCGCGACGTAGCGAACCGAGCTAAGGGCAGAGCGCACCATTGCATTATGTCACGAGCAACAGCGTGCGATTCTTATCATGTGGTATCTTGTTCTTCTGTTCCTAAATATTCGTTTTGCTGTGCGATATCATATAATATCATGTGATGTGATATCATACAAGATCCGATCGGCTATATTGGAGGATATCTTGTTCTTCTTGACAGGTTTTGATCTTGGTTTCACGAATATCATGTTGATCGTAAAAAAAAGCATCATAAAAAATGATCGTTCAACGATCGTAAAATAGGATCGTTCAAAATGGTCCTTCAACGATCGTAAAAAAAGGATCTTTCAAAACGATCCTTCAATGATCGGAAAAAAATTTAAAAGTATCGTTCAACGATCGGAAAAAAAGGATCGTTAAAAATGATCATTCAACGATCGTAAAAAACAAGATCGTTAAAAGCGATCGTTCAACGATCGTAAAAAGATCGCCGAAAACGATCGATCAACGATTATCATTATAAAAAAGATCGTTGAAAATGATAGTTCAATGGTCATAAAAAACGATCGTTGAACATGAACGTTAACAATGATCGTTCAACGATCATACCACGTTCAACGATCATAAAAAAGGATCGTTCAACGATCAGAAAAAAAGAATCGTTAAAAATGATTGTTCAAAAATGATCGTTCAACGATCATAAAAAAGGATCGTTCAACGATCGTAAAAACGGATCGTTTAGCGATCGTAAAAAAGGATTGTTAAAAACGATCGTTCAACGATCATACAAAAGGATCGTTGAAAATTATCCTTGAAAATGATTGTTCAACGATCGTAAAAAAAGGATCGTTCAACGATCGGAAAAAAACGATCGTTAAAAATAATTGTTCAACGATCATGAAAAAGGATCGTTCAACGATCAGAAAAAAAGAATCCTTAAAAAGGATTGTTCAAAAAGGATCGTTCAACGATCGGAAAAAACGGATCGTTAGCGATCGCAAAGGAAGGACCGTTGAAAAACGATCGTTCAACGATCGGAAAAAAAAACGATCGTTGAAAATGATCTATGAAAATGATTGTTCAACGATCGTGAAAAAGGATCGTTCAACGTAAAACGATCGTTAAAACAAATTGTTCAACGATCATAAAAAAGGATCGTTCAACGATCGGATCGGAAAAACAGGATCGTTCAAAATGATTGTTCAAAAATGATCGGAAAAAATAGGATCGTTAAAAATGATCGTTCAACGATCATAAAAAAGGATCGTTCAAAATGATCGTTCAACGATCGTCCAACGATCGAAAAAAAAAAGGATCGTTAAAAGTGATCGGTCAACGATCACATAAAACGGATCATTCAACGATCGGAAAAAAAAACGGATCGTTCAACGATCCGAAAAGAAGGATCGTTGAAAACGATCGTTCAACGATCAGAAAAAAACGATCGTTCAAAATGATCTATGAAAATGATCGGTCAACGATCATAAGAAGCAAGATCGTTCAACAATCGGAAAAAAGGGATCGTCAAGAATAATCGTTCAACGATCAGGAAAACAATGTCGTTCAACGATCGGAAAAACGAATCGTTTATCGATCGTAAAAAAAGAATGGTCAAAAACGATCGTTCAAATATCGGAAAAAAAACGGATCGTTCAACGATCGTAAAAAAAGGATCGTTGAAAACGATCGTGCAACGATCATAAGGCCAGATCTTACGCAATTTGGTTTTAGGTGATTGTATGGCGTTTACGGAGGCTTCGGGGTATCTGGTCCCGTTTCTAATCAGATTACATCAAAATCACGCCTTATGGGGCCCGTTTGGTGGAAACAATGTTCCTCCGAGATTTTATCACTCATCAAACTCCAGGAAGTGATTTGTTTTTTACAGCCTTTTTTTATCAACTCTGAGAGTGATAAAATTTACTTTTGCACAAGACCTCGGAGGCATTGTACAATTTTGTATAGGTTACAGACTGCGCTCATGATGGGTTACGATGCTATACATGCTTGGTTACTCTTGTACCCAGCTGGGCTCCAGCACTTGTGCATCGGCCACTACGGAGAGAGAGGGCATCATCAGTGCCTTGGCCACCATCGCGTGCCTTGCGGCCGCCCAACTGCAGCTGCTCTAGGCAAAACAACTTTGGATACGAATAGGACGAGACTACAGCAGTATCAAAACAATCCAACGCTTTTTTTCTGACTACGACGACCGCAAGCAGCTCATGCTCCGCGAGAGCGAGAGCTTCTTGCTGGTCCAGCGACTAGCAAACCCCTTACGCAGCTCTCCCCGGAGGTTCCACGTTCCGTTCCTTCCTTCGAGGAGCTAGCTGGTGGTGAAGGTTGATCGCCTAATCCGGCGTGAACGACTCGTTCGTGTCGTGGTCCACGTACGTGGAGTTCAAAGAAACTTCAAGATCTCGGTTCTGTTCTTTTTTTTTTTCTCCCATGAAATAAAACCAAAAACACCACAAGACGGCCCACGGCGCACTGATCTGGTGTGGCTTTTTGCCGCTGGAAATCCGACTTCCTGCCTTTTTCAATCACTCGAAAAAAATGGTATAAGATCCGGCCTAAGGAAGGGTCGTTGAAAATAATCTATGAAAATGATCGTTCAACGATCATACAAAAGCATCGTTGAAAACGATCGGAAAAAAGGGATGTTAAAAACAATCGTTCGAAGATCATAAAAAACGATCGTTCACTCATTAGGAAAACAACATCGTTCAACGATCGGAAAAAAAACGGATCGTTTAGCGATTGTAAAAAAAGGATCGTTAAAAACGATCGTTCAACGATCATAGAAAAGAATCGTTGAAAAATATCCTTGAAAATGATTGTTCAACGATCGGAAAAAAGGATCGTTCGAAGATCGGAAAAAAACGATCGTTAAAACTAATTGTTCAACGATAATAAAAAAGGATCGTTCAACGATCGGAAAAAAAGGATCGTTAAAAATGATCGTTCAACGATCATAAAAAAAGATAGTTGAAAACGATCGTTCAACGATCGTCCAACGATCGGAAAAAAAGGATCGTTAAAAGTGATCGGTCAACGATCACATAAAAAGGATCGTTCCACGATCGGAAAAAAAAAAACGGATCGTTCAACGATCGCAAAAGAAGGACCGTTGAAAAAGATCGTTTAACGATCGGAAAAAAAGGATCGTTAAATATGATCCATGCAAATGATCGTTCAACGACCATAAAAAACAAGATCGTTCAACGATCGGAAAAAAGGGACCGTCAAGAATGATCGTTCAACGATCAGGACAAAAACATCGTTCAGCGATCGGAAAAACGAATCGTTTAACATTAGTAAAAAAAGAATGGTCAAAAACGATCGTTCAACAATCGAATGAACGGATCGTTCAACGATCGCAAAAAAAAGATCGTTGAAAACGATCGTGCAAGGATCATAAAGAAGGATCGTTGAAAATGATCTATGAAAATGATCGTTCAACGATCATACAAAAGCATCGTTGAAAACATCGGAAAAAAGAGATCGTTAAAAATAATCGTTCGACGATCAGAAAAATCGATCGTTCACCCGTCAGGAAAAAAAAAAAAAAAAACGTTCAACGATCGGAAAAACGGATCTTCTAGAGATCGTAAAAAATGGATCGTTAAAAACGATCGTTCAACGATCATAAAAAAGGATCGGTGAAAATTATCCTTGAAAAGGATTGTTCAACGATCGGAAAAGAGGATCGTTCAACGATCGGAAAAAAAGGATCGTTAAAAATAATGGTTCAACGATCATAAACAAGGATCGTTCAACGATCTGAAAAAAAGGACCGTTAAAAATGATTGTTCAAAAAGATCGTTCAACGGCCATAAAAAACTATCGTTCAACGATCGGAAAAGAAAGACCGTTAAAATGATCGTTCAACGATCATAAAAAAGGATCGTTGAAAATGACCGTTCAGCGATCGTCCAACGATCGGAAATAAAGGATCGTTCGAACTGATCTATGAAAATGATCGTTCACCGATCATAAGAAACAAGATCGTTCAAAGATCGGAAAAATGGGATCGTTGAAAATGATCGTCCAACGATCGGAAAAAAAAACGGATGGTTCAACGATCGCAAAAGAAGGATCGTTGAAAACGATCGTTCAACGATCGGGAAAAAAGGAACGTTCAAAATGATCTATGAAAATGATCGTTCAACGATCATACAAAAGCATCGTTGAAAACGATCGGAAAAAAGGGATCGTTCAAAATAATCGTTCGACGATCAAAAATAATCGTTCGACGATCATCAAAAACGATCGTTCACCCATCAGGAAAAAAACATCGTTCAACGATCGGAAAAAAGGATCGTTTAGCGATCGTAAAGAAAGGATCGTTAAAAACGATCGTTCAACGATCGTACCAAAAGAATCGTTGAAGTTAAATGTTTGAAAATGATCGTTCAAAGATCGTGAAAAAGCATCGTTCAACGATTGGAAAAAAAGAATCGTTCAACGATCGTAAAAAAAGAATGGTCAAAAACGATCGTGCAACGATCGTAACAAAAGAATCGTTGAAGGGTATCTTTGAAAATGATCGTTCAAGGATCGTGAGAAAGCATCATTCAAAATATAGTTCAACGATCATACAATAGCATCGTAAAAAACGATCGGGTAAAATGGATCGTTCAAAATTATCCTTCGACGATCATAAAAAAGGATCGTTCACCCATCAGGAAAAAAGCATCGCTCAACGATCGGAAAAAAACGGATCGTTTAGCGATCGTAAAAAAAGATCGTTAAAAACGATCGTTCAACGATCATAAAAAACGATCGTTGAAAATTATCCTCGAAAATGATTGTTCAACGATCGTAAAAAAGAATCGTTTGGCGATCGGAAAAAAAAAAACGATCGTTAAAAATAATGGTTCAACGATCATAAAAAAAGGATCGTTCAACGATCGGAAAAAAAGGCCGTTAAAAATGATGGTCCAAAAATGATCGTTCAACGGCCATACAAGACGATCGTTCAACGATCGGAAAAGAAGGATGATTAAAAATGATCGTTCAACGATCATAAAAAAGGATCGTTGAAAAGGATCGTTCAGCGATCGTCCAACGATCGGAAAAAAAGGATCGTTAAAAGTGATCGGTCAACGATCACATAAACAAGATCGTTCAGCGATCGGAAAAACGAATCGTTTAACGATCGTAAAAAAGGATTGTCAAAAATGATCGCGCAACGATCGTAACAAAAGAATCGTTGAAGTTGATCTTTGAAAATGATCGTTCAAGGATCGTGAAAAAGCATCGCACGTTCAACGATTGGAAAAAAAAAATCGTTCAACGATCATACAAAAGCATCGTTGAAAACGATCGGGTAAAAGGGATCGTTCAAAACAATCCTTCGACGATCATAAAAAAGGATCGTTCACCCATCAGGAAAAAAAAACATCGCTCAACGATCGGAAAAAAAAACGGATCGTTTAGCGATCGTAAAAGAAAGATCGTTAAAAACGATCGTTCAACGATCATAAAAAACGATCGTTGAAAATTATCCTCGAAAATGATTGTTCAACGATCGTAAAAAAGAATCGTTCAACGATCGGAAAAAAACGATCGTTAAAAATAATGGTTCAACGACCATAAAAAAATGATCGTTCAACGATCGGAAAAAGGACCGTCAAAAATTATTGTTCAAAAACGATCGTTCAACGGCCATAAAAAACGATCGTTCAACGATCGGAAAAGAAGGATCGTTAAAAATAATCGTTCAACGATTATAAAAAAGGATCGTTGAAAATGATCGTTCAGCGATCGTCCAACGATCGGAAAAATGGATCGTTAAAAGTGATCGGCCAACGATCACATGAAAAAGATCGACGTTCAACGATCGGAAAAAAAAACGGATGGTTCAACGATCGCAAAAGAAGGATCGTTGAAAATGATCATTCAACGATCGGGAAAAAAAAAAATCGTTCAAAATGATCTATGAAAATGATCATTTTTAACGATCATAAGAAACAAGATCGTTCAACGATCGGAAAAAAGGGATCGTAAAAAATGATCGTTGAACGATCAGGAAACAATATCGTTCAGCGCTCGAAAAAACGAATCGTTTTACGATTGTAAAAAAAGAACAATTGGTCATAAACGATCGTTCAACGATCGTAACAAAAGAATCGTTGAAGTTGATCTTTGAAATGATCGTTCAAGGATCGTGAAAAAGCATCGTTCGAAATGATCTTTGAAAATGATCGTTCAACGATCATAAAAAACAAGATCGTTCAACGATCGGAAAAAAGGCATCGTCAAGAATGATCGTTCGACGATCAGGAAAAAAATATCGACCGGCAAACCGAATCGTTTATCGATCGTAAAAAAAGAATGGTCGAGAACGATCCTTCAACGACCGAAAGAACGGATCGTTCAACGATCGTAAAAAAAGGATCGTTGAAAACGATCGTGCAACGATCATAAAGAAGGATCGTTGAAAATGTTCTATGAAAATGATCGTTCAACGATCATACAAAAGCATCGTTGAAAACGATCGGAATAAAGGGATCATTCAAAATAATCGTTCGACGATCTCATATATAACGATCGTTCACCCATCAGGAAAAAAACATCGTCACCGATCGGAAAAAAAAAAAACGGTGTTTGTTGTGCCTCTTTAGCTTGACAGTTACGTGCCGGTTCGGGATATTGGCATATTGTGCATTATGTAATTCTTGACATCTGGGCGTTATGGGATGACGCACAATGTCACTTCTGCTGTCCCTACCACTGCTGGGAGATAATAATAAACGACCTGAATCATCAACTCATCGATTGTCTGGGTGTCTTGACTCCTGTGCTTGGGGCTGACGACGTACCGACGCAGCCTCATCATGGGTGATGAACTTGATGATCTTAGAGCCGTAGTCTCGGAGCAGGGCCTTGCTCTCAGAGAGTAAGGCACAGCGGAAGTCCGGCAGGGAGCAAGGGCTACCTGCCGTAGATACAGCAGGGAGGGATGCTGTGTCGCCATCGTTGGATCGCTCCGACGATGGCACGGTGGAGCCGGGAAAGCGAAGGGGAGGTGTTTCCGGTGCAAGGCTGCGGGCCACTACAGCGACAGTCGCACCGCAAAGCTCTGCGAAAGAAAGGTGTGGTGGGAGAGGACACGAGAGCAGCAAGTGCGCATCGCCGGTGGACATGGATGAATCGCCGGCGGCGGCCGTGTTTGCGATGGTGGGGGGTCCCGGAGATGATGTGGAGACGACGGCGTTTTAGGGGCACAGCAGCTAAAAGCCCTACGGCGGACAAACGTAGGCACCTCCGCCGTGTGTTGCGAGCGGGGGACTTCAAGTCGTACGACATTTATTTGCCGTACGCACTCCACTTCAGAGGTTGTGGAGGCAGCAGATATGGGGTTATCGCTCAGCGAGGGTACATGTCTGCATGCGAATTCCGCGAGAAGCCGCACGGCCGCCAGCCGTGTGCAACCCTACCGGGGGGTGTTAGGTGGGGCAAAGTCGCGCGGCATAATAGCTGCGTGCATTCTGCTGCTGTTAAAAAGGGGTGGCAGGAAACGGGCGTGGGGTAATCGTGGACTGTCTGCAGCAGTACCAAATAACGATGGGGTTTCGTCCGGGTGGCAATAAGCGAGCAGATCTGGGTATTTCGTCAGCCGGAGCTTCATGCAAGGTCCGGCAACATCGCGGGGCGAAGGGGGCAGGTCTGGTCATCATGGTGTGATTTCGTAGGAATGAGTAACGAATTTAATTTTACGATGGATACACCTGTCGATCGAAATTATTTTTTTTGGTCGAACGTGAGGTCTATTTATTTGCGGCAAGGGTGGAGAAACCATAGATAGTAGACGATGTATCATCTGGGATTCGTTCTGGGTGGTATACGTAGCCTTTTTCGCCTGGTAGCTTCGAAATGTATTTTCATGTTCAAATCAAACAGTCTTTGTAAATCCGAAAAACTTGTAGTGTTTTTCTGGTGTAGACAGGACCAGATGGGGCCTGGTAGAAATGAAATGCATACTCGTAGCGGTATGGAGAAATAAGGGTACGCTGATACACCAAAGGGAGGTGAGGTGTATTGCTGGTATTGGCGGTGGCTACTGTGATTATATTGAATTTTGCGGGTATCTTTTATTTTTGGCAGTAGACTACTGCCTGCAAAATAAAGGAGGGTGAGCATATTCATGGTTGATTGGTTGTTCTGCCAACAGTATCATTTTGCGAATACTTGTTCGCATCGGAGAGAAGTGGAACATAAAATATTTTCTGCGAATGATCGAATAGTTTTCGTAGCTGGGAGGCTTTCGAAAGCAGTAGCGGCATTTTATTGTTTCTTTGTTCGATTATTAGGAGCTACTGGGTAGCGACTATTATTTTTCGGGTAACTTTAGAGCCAGATAAATTCTAATTTTACAAGTGAAAAAGGACGTATGCTATCTCGCATTACCGTTACGATCTGAGAATTTATGACGGGAGTAGGGGGCAAAAGGAGACTTTTGTCCGGGGGAACGGGTTCTCCGCGATCTCTGGCATTGTACTTTTCACCTTAGTTTTTATTATATTGGCGTGGATATATTGTAATATCGTCTACAATTGCAATATTTCTCTGTGGGGAGAGTGAGAGGTTTTTGCTCACAGGTGGGTTTCCTCTTTCTTTTCAATTTTTTTGTTTGTGGTTCGTTTAGGTCATGGAGTTGTGTGTTGTTGTCTTGGTCCGTAAATGTTACGTAAAGAGTCAGGGAGGGTGTTCGTTGTGCCTCTTTAGCTTGACAGTTACGTGCCGGTTCGGGATATTGGCATGTTGTGCATTATGTGATTCTTATCATCATGAGGAAATTCACTTTTCTAAAAAAAAAAAACCATTTCATGGTGGGCGTGAGATGAGCGATCGTAAAAAAAGGATCGTTAAAAACGATCATTCAACGATCATAGAAAACTATCGTTGAAAATTATCCTTGAAAATGAATGTTCAACGATCGTAAAAAAGATCGTTCAACGATCGGAAAAAAACGATCGTTAAAAATAATGATTCAACGTTCATAAAATACGATCGTTCAACGATCGCAAGAAAAAGACCGTTAAAAATGATTGTTCAAAAATGATCGTTCAACGGCCATAAAAACCGATCGCTCAACGATCGGAAAAGAAGGATCCGTAAAAATGATCGTTGAACGATTATAAAAAAGGATCGTTGAAAATCGTTCAGCGATCGTCCAACGATCGGAAAAAAAAGGATCGTTTAAAGTGATCGGTCAACGATCACATAAAAAAGATCGTTCAACGATCGGAAAAAACGGGTCGTTCAACGATCGCAAAAGAAGGATCGTTGAAAACGATCGTTCAACGATCGGAAAAAAAAAAGGTCGTTTAAAATGATCGTTCAACGATCATTAAAAACAAGATCGTTCAACGATCGGAAAAAAGGGATCGTCAAGAATGATAGTTCAACGATCAGGAAAAAAAATATCTTTCAACGATCGGAAAAAAAACGAATCGTTTAACGATCGTAAAAAAAGAATGGTCAAAAACGATCCTTCAACGACCGAAAGAACGGATCGTTCAACGATCGTATGAAAAGGATCGTTGAAAACGATCGTGCAACGATCATAAAGAAGGATCGTTGAAAATGATCTATGAAAATGATCGTTCAACGATCATACAAAAGCATCGTTGAAAACCATCGGAAAAAGGGGATCGTTAAAAATAATCATTCGACAATCATAAAAAACGATCGTTCACCCAGCAGGAAAAAAACATCGTTCAACGATCGGCAAAACGGATCGTTTACGATCGGCAAAACGGATCGTTTACGATCGTAAAAAAAGGATCGTTAAAAACGATCGTTCAACGATCGAAAGAACGGATCGTTCAACGATCGTAAAAAAAGGATTGTTGAAAACGATCATGCAACGATCGTAAAGAAGAATCGTTGAAATGATCTATGAAAATGATCGTTCAACGATCATACAATAGCATCGTTGAAAACGATCGGAAAAAAGGTATCGTTCAAAACAATCGTTCGACGATCATATAAAATGATCGTTCACCCACCAGGAAAAAAACATCGTTCAACGATCGGAAAAACGGATAGTTTAGCGAACGTAAAAAAAGGATCGTTAAAAACGATCGTTCAACGATAAAAAAAAAGGATGGTTGAAAATTATCCGTGAAAATGGATGTTCAACGATCGTAAAAAAAGATCGTTCAACGATCGGGGAAAAGAACGATCGTTAAAAATAAAATGTTCAACTATCATAAAATACGATCGTTCAACGATCGAAAGAAAAAAACCGTTAAAAATGATTGTTCAAAAAGATCGTTCAACGACCATAAAAAAAATGATCGTTCGACGATCGCAAAAGAAGGACCGTCGAAAACGATCGTGTTTTACAATCGCACAGCAAAGGTCGTTAAAAATGATCTATGAAAATGATCGTTCAACGATCATATAATCATATAAAACAAGATCGTTCAACGATCGGAAAAACGGATCGTTCAACGATCGTAAAAAAAGGATCGTTGAAAACGATCGTTCAACGATCATAAGGCCAGATCTTGTATGCAAATTTTGTTTAGGTGATTGTATGGCTGTTTACGGAGGCTTCGGGGTATCTGGTCCCGTTCCTAATCAGATTATATCAAAATCACGCCTTATGGGGTCCGTTTGGTGGGAAAAAAAATTCCTCCGAGATTTTATCACTCATCAAATTCCACGAAGTGTTTTTTTTTTACAGCCTTTTCTGATCAACTCTGAGAGTGATAAAATTTACTTTTGCACAAGACCTCGGAGGCATTGTACAATTTTGTATGTTGCAGACTGCGCTCATGATGGGTCACGATGCTATACATGCTTGGTTACTCTTGTACCCAGCTGGGCTCCAGCACTTGTGCATCGGCCACTACGGAGAGAGAGGGCATCATCAGTGCCTTGGCCACCATGGCGTCCCTTGCGGCCGCCCAACTGCAGCTGCTCTAGGCAAAACAACTTTGGATACGAATAGGACGAGACTACAGCAGTATCAAAACAATCCAACGCTTTTTTTCTGTCTACGACGGCCGCAAGCAGCTCATGCTCCGCGAGAGCGAGAGCTTCTTGCTGGTCCAGCGACTAGCAAACCCCTTACGCAGCTCTCCCCGGAGGTTCCACGTTCCGTTCCTTCCTTCGAGGAGCTAGCTGGTGGTGAAGGTTGATCGCCTATCCCGGCGTGAACGACTCGTTCGTGTCGTGGTCCACGTACGTGGAGTTCAAGGAAACTTCAAGATCTCGGTTCTGTTCTTTTTTTTTTATTCTCCCATGAAATAAAACCAAAAACACCACAAGACGGCCCATGGCGCACTA
The DNA here is from genome assembly GCA_031763025.1 of Macrocystis pyrifera. Taxonomy (NCBI): domain Eukaryota; class Phaeophyceae; order Laminariales; family Laminariaceae; genus Macrocystis; species Macrocystis pyrifera. The sequence goes on from JASSKH010000022.1 coordinate 10,606,619, forward strand.
ATCTGGTGTGGCTTTTTGCCGCTGGAAAATCCGACCTCCTGCCTTTTTCAATCACTCAAACATAATTGCAAAAAATCCGGCCGAAAGAAGGATCGTTGAAAATAATCTATGAAAATTATCGTTCAACGATCATACAAAAGTATCGTTGAAAACGATCGGAAAAAAGGGACGTTAAAAACAATCGTTGGACGATCATAAAAAACGATCGTTCACCCATTAGGAAAAAAACATAGTTCAACGATCGGAAAAACGGATCGTTTAGCGATTATAAAAAAAGGATCGTTAAAAACGATCGTTCAACGATCATAGAAAAGAATCGTTGACAAAAATCCTTGAAAACGATTGTTCAACGATCGGAAAAAAGGATCGTTCAAAGATCGGAAAAAAACGATCGTTAAAAATAATTGTTCAACGATAATAAAGGATCGTTCAACGATCGGAAGAAAAGGATCGTTAAAAATGATTGCTAAAAAATGATCGTTCAACGATCATAAAAAACGATCGTTCAACGATCGGAAAAAAAGGATCGTTTAAAATGATCGTTCAACGATCATAAACAAGGATCGTTGAAAATGATCGTTCAACGATCGTCCAACGATCGGAGAAAAAGGATCGTTAAAAGTGATCGGTCAACGATCACATAAAAAGGATTGTTCCACGATCGGAAAAACGGATAGTTCAACGATCATAAACAAGAATCATTGAAAATGATCGTTCAACGATCGTTCAACGATCGCAAAAGAAGGACCGTTGAAAAAGACCGTTCAACCATCGGAAAAAAAGGATCGTTAAAAATGATCCATGAAAATGATCGTTCAACGACCATAAAAACCAAGATCGTTCAACGATCGGAAAAAAGGGACCGTCAAGAATGATCGTTCAACGATCAGGACAAAAACATTGTTCAGCGATCGGAAAAAAAACGAATCGTTTAACGATCGTAAAAAAAAATGGTAAAAAACCATCGTTCAACGATCGAAAGAACGGATCGCTCAACGATCGTAAAAAAAGGATCGTTCAAAACGATCGTGCAACGATCATAAAAAAGGATCGTTGAAAATGATCTATGAAAACGATCGTTCAACGATCATACAAAAGCATCGTTCAAAAACGATCGGAAAAAAGAGATCGTTAAAAATAATCGTTCGACGATCATGAAAAACGATCGTTCACCCATCAGGAATAAAACATCGTTCAACGATCGGAAAAACGGATCGTTAAATGTTTATCGTTCAACGATTATAAAAAACGCGATCGTTAAAAATGACGTTTCAGCGATCGTCCAACGATCGAAAAAAAAAGGATCGTTCAAACTGATCTATGAAAATGCTCGTTCAACGATCATAAGAAACATGATCTTTCAACGATCGGAAAAAAGGGATCGTTAAAAATGATCGTCCAACGATCATAAAAGAAGATCGTTAAAAAATTATCCTTGAAAATGATTGTTCAACGATCGGAAAAAAGGATCGTTCAACGATCGGAAAAATACGATCGTTAAAAATAATGGTTCAACGATCATAAAAAAGGATCGTTCAACGATCGGAAGAAAAGGACCGTTAAAAATGATTGTTCAAAAATGATCGTTCAAGGACCATAAAAAACTATCGTTCAATCGGAAAAAAAGGATCGTTAAAAATGATCGTTCAACGATCATAAAAAACGATCGTTAAACATGACCTTTCAGCGATCGTCCAACGATCGGAAAACAAGGATCGTTCAAACTGATCTATGAAAATGATAGTTCAACGATCATAAGAAACAAGATCGTTCAACGATCAGAAAAAAAGGATCGTTTAAAATGTTCTTCCAACGATCATGCAAAACGATCGTTAAAAACTATCCTTGAAAATGATTGTCCAACGATCGTAAAAAAGGATCGTTCGAAGATCGGAAACAACGATAGTTACAATTATTGTTCAACGATCATAAAAAAGGATCGTTCATCGATCGGAAAAAAGGGTCGTTAAAAATGATTTTTCAAAATGAGCGTTCAACGATCGGAAAAAAAGGATCGTTTAAAATGATCGTTCAACGATCACAAACAAGGATCGTTGGAAATGATCGTTGAACGATCGTCCAACGATCGGAGAAAAAGGATCATTAAAAGTGATCGGTCAACGATCACATAAAAAGGATCGTTCAACGATCGGAAAAACGGATCGTGTTCAACGATCGCAAAAGAAGGACCGTTGAAAACGATCGTTCAACAATCGGAAAAAAAGGATCGTCCAAAATGATCCATGAAAATGATCGTTCAACGATCATAAAAAACAATATCGTTCAACGATCGGAAAAAAGGGATCGTCAAGAATGATCGTTGAACGATCAGGAAAAAAATATCGTTCAGCGATCGGAAAAACGAATCGTTTAACGATCGTGAAAAAAGAATGGTCAAAAACGATCCTTCACCTTAACGATCCTTCAACGACCGAAAGAACGGATCGTTCAACGATCGTAAAAAAAGGATGGTTAAAAACGATCGTGCAACGATCATAAAGAAGGATCGTTGAAAACGATCTATGAAAATAATCGTTCAACGATCATACAAAAACATCGTTGAAAACCATCGTAAAATAGGATCGTTAAAAATAATCGTTCGACAATCATAAAAACCGATCGTTCACCCATCACGAAAAAGACATCGTTCAGCGATCGGCAAAACGGATCGTTTAACGATCGTAAAAAAGAACGGTCAAAAACGATCGTTCCACGATCGAAAGAACGGATCGTTCAACGATCGTAAAAAAAGGATCGTTCAAAACGATCGTGCAACGATCATAAAGAAGGATCGTTGAAAATGATCTATGAAAATGATCGTTCAATGATCATACAAAAGCATCGTTGAAAACGATCGGAAAAAAGAGATCGTTTAAAAATAATCGTTCGACGATCATAAAAGACGATCGTTCACCCATCAGGAAAAAGACATCGTTCAACGATCGGAAAAACGGATCGTTTACGATCGTAAAAAAAGGATCGTTCAAAGCGATCGTTCAACGATCATAATAAACGATCGTTGAAAACTATCCTTGAAAATGATCGTTCAACGATCATAAAAAACAATGGTTCAACGATCGGAAAAAAAAAAACGATCGTCAAAAAAATGATTCAACGATCATAAAAAAGGATCGTTCAACGATCGGAGGAAAGGGACCGTTAAAAGTGATTGTTCAAAAATGATCGTTCAACGAATATAAAAAACGATCGTTCAACGATCAGAAAAAAAAGATCGTCAAGAATGATCGTTCAACGATCGTAAAGAAGGATAGTTGCAAATGGTCGTTCAGCGATCGTCCAACGATCGGAAAAAAGAATCGTTTAAAGTGATCGATCAACGACCACATAATAAAAAAGATCGTTCAACGATCGGGAAAACGGATCGTTCAACGATCGCAAAAGAAGGACAGTTGAAAATGATCGTTCAACGATCGAAAAAAAGAGTATCGTTCAAAATGATCTATGAAAATGATCGTTCAACGATCATAAGAAACAGGATCGTTCAACGATCGGAAAAAAGGGATCGTTCAACGATCAGGAAAAACATATCGTTCAGCGATCGGAAAAAAAACGAATCGTTTAACGATCGTAAAAAAAGAATGGTCAAAAGCGATCGTGCAACGATCGTAACAAAAGAACCGTTGAAGTTGATCTTTAAAAATGATGATCGTTCAAGGATCGTGAGAAAGCATCGTTCAACGATTGGAAAAAAATGATCGTTCAATGATCATACAAAAGCATCGTTGAAAACCATCGGAAAAAAAGGATCGTTAAAAATATTCCTCTTCGACGATCATGAAAAACGATCGTTCACCCATCAGGGAAAAAACATCGTTCAACGATCGAAAAAAAAAAAACGGATCGTTTAGCGATCGTAAAAAAAGGATCGTTAAAAACGATCGTTCAACGATCATAAAAAAGGATCGTTGAAAAATATCCTTGAAAATGATTGTTCAACGATCGTACAAAAGGATCGTTCAACGATCGGAAAAAAACCATCGTTAAAAATAATGGTTCAACGATCATAAAAAAGGATCGTTCAACGATCGGAAAAACGGACCGTTAAAAATGATTGTTCAAAAATGATCGTTCAACGACCATAAAAAACGATCGTTCAACGATCGGAAAAGAAGGATCGTTAAAAATGATCGTTCAACGATCATAAAAAAAGGATCGTTGAAAATGATCGTTCAGCGATCGTCCAACGATCGGAAAAAAAGGATCGTTAAAAGTGATCGGTCAACGATCACATAAAAAGGATCGTTCAACGATCGGAAAAAAAAGGATCGTTAAAAATGATCCATGAAAATGGTCGTTCAATGATCATAAGAAATAAGATCGTTCAACGATCGGAAAAAAGGGATCGTTAAAAATGATCGTTCAACGATCAGGAAAAAATATCGTTCAGCGATCGGAAGAACGAATCGTTTAACGATCGTAAAAAAAGATTGGTCAAAAACGATCGTGCAACGATCGTAAAAAAAGAATCGTTGAGTTGATCTTTGAAAATGATGGTTCAAGGATCGTGAAATAGCATCGTTCAAAGATTGGAAAAAAAATGATCGTTAAAAATGATCGTTCAACGAAATTAAAAAACGATCGTTCAACAATCGGAAAAAAAATCGTGAAAATTAAAAATAATCGTTCAACGATCAGCAAATAGGATCGTTAAAAATTATCGTTCTTCGATCATAAAAAAAGGATCGCTATAAACGATCGTTCAACGATCGGATAAAAAGGGTCGTTAATAAGGATCGTTCAACGATCGTAAAAAACAAGATCGTAAAAAATGATCGTTCAATGATCGTAAAAGAATCGCTGAAAACGATCGTTCAACTAAGTTCAATGATTCTCCAACGATCGGAAAAAAGAGATCGTTAAAAATGATCGTTCAACGATCATATACAAAGGATCGTTCAACGATCGGAAAAACGAATCGTTCAACGATCGTAAAAAAAGGATCATTGAAAACGATCGTTCGTTAAAACTGATATTTCAACGATCATCAAAAAGGATCGTTCAACAATCGGCAAACAGGATCGTTCAACGATCTCAAAAAAGGATAGGTATAAAAAAGACCGTTAACACGGATCGTTCAACGATCGGAAAAGCAATATGTTGAAAAATATCGTTCAACGATGGATCATTTTTCAACGATCCTTTTTTCCGATCGCTGAACGATCATTTTGAACGATCCTTTCTTCCGATCGTTGAACGATCGTTTTCAGATCATTTTGAACGATCCCTTTTCTTCCGATCGTTGAAAGGATCGTTCAACGATAATAAAAGAGATCGTTTAAAACGACCGTTCAATGATCGTAAAAGAGGATCGTTGAAAACGATCGTCAAAAATAATCGTTCAACGATCGTTAAAAAAAATCGTTGAAAATGATTGTTCAACGATCGTAAAAGAGGATCGTTCAACGATCGGACAAAAAGGATCGTTAAAAATGACCGTTCAACGATCTTAAAAAAACAAGATCGTTAAAAAGGATCGTTCAACGATCGTAAAAAAAGGATAACTGAAAACGATTGTTCAACGATCGGAAAAAAAGATTGTAAAAATGATCGTTCAACGATCGGAAAAAAGAGAACGATCATAAAAAAGAATCTTTCAATGATCGGGAAAAAAAGGATCGTTAAAAATGATCGTTCAACGATCGTTCAACGATCGGAGAAAAGGGTCTTTCATGATCGTTCAACGATGGGAAATATGGATCGTTGAAAGGATCCTTCAACGATTGAAAAAAAAATATGATCGTTAAAAAAGATCGTTCAACGATCGTACAAAAAAAGATCGTTGAAAACAGTATCATTTACACGGATAATTATCGTTCAACAATCGGAAATAAAAAGATCGTTCACAATGATTTTTCAACGATGGGAAAAATGGATCGTTCAAAGGATCGTTCAACGATTGGCAAAAAATATACCGTTAAAAAATGATCGTTCAACGATCGTTGAAAAAAGGATCACTAACACGGATCGTTGAACGATCGGAAAAAAGGGTCTTTAAAAATGATCGTTCAACGATCTGAAAAAAAAAAAAAAAAACGTTCAACGATCGGCAATGAAGGATCGATCGTTCAACGAACGGAAAAAAAGGGTAGTTGAAAAGAAGAGTTCAACGATCTCGTTGAAAACGATGGCTCTACGGTCGTACCAAAAGGATGGTCAAATCAACTGTCTAGGAGTACATAGCGTGCGCGTCAGCGGTTCCGGTATAGGCGATCCGTGTGGATGATGTGTGTTGCGCCCGAGACGCGCGACTCCTTGCATCGCAACTCGGAGACCAACGTGCATCATCCTCTAATGACGACGCAGCAGTTGTTCTAGCTGCCATCGTATCTTGGAACACCGATTTCCCCCTCTGAAGCCGCAGGAGGATTGACCCACCTTTTAGGGCAAACTGCAGTCAGCCCCGTTTGGGGGACAAACCACCCAAATTCTACGTCGTTTTTTGTTTCCGGCAGTTACCACGGCTGGCGGTCAAGTTAGATCATTTTTGTGCGGGGAGAACCCTTACTCCGCACAAGGGGGGGTGATCGTATCACGTAGTGTGTATGTGGTGAGGCACCCAAAAGGCAGCTACAAAGTACTCCCATTGCTGTCTCTGGAAGTGCCCACATCGGAAATTAAATCAATTCACTGAACCTGTCATCATATGCAAGTCCGCCTCACAAGCGGTCCCCAATAGGATGCAGCTCACCCTTCACGCGACTCGCCCAACACCTCACGGCGCTTCGCGCTTGGTGCAAGCAATATCTGCCTGGTCGACGTGCTCCGTCCCGGCATAAGGATGCGAGGGTCTATGGTCATACGACTACGGCCATGCATGATAATGAGTACACCCCGCCCCCCCCGTATCTACTAAAACCATAAACTTACTGACTTCGAAGACGACACCATGATCGATGCTCCCGACCCTATTGAAAAATGCTTGCACAAAGTTGGCCCCGTCTTCTATACTATACCCCATACGTCAGTACAAAATTGTGCAGCAAATGATACCGCCGCGATCAAGTTTAGGTCCCTCTCCCCTTCCACCGAGGCATTGCTCTGAATGAAGCCTTCGGTCACCATTTTTTTTTATATACACAATAGTCTATATAAAGCCCCGATTTACCAGTGGCCCGGACGATCTCACAACCATCAAGTTTGCACTGACGGTACTGCTGTCTGCTGCAGTTTCAGTTCCCCGCCGTCTCGTCGAATAGAAGGGCGCCGGCCTGGAGCTGCATCTTCTCGATCAGCTTCGCCTGTTTCTTCAACCGCGCCTGCGTCGTTTGCGCCTCGTTCATCCACTCGCGCTCCCGGTCCGCGGCCGCGTCCGCATGTGTCCTGTACCACAGGGGGGGGGGGGGGGGGGGGGGGTAGGTAGTAGATGTCCAATAGGTGCGAAGCTGTAACGGCCCCCGATGATCCCAATGGAGTATCCAGTGGATACAACAATATCAGGAAATCGCCTTTGAAACGGCATCTGCTGCCGGTGGGCGAGATGTATCGGCCTCCACATGCTAACCCTATTGACTTGATATATATATATGTATATTTATACGCGCGGTCACAACGGTGTCTATGCAAATGAATTATGCAGTGGATACAACCAGGGTATATATATATATACCTTGATTGGCGACTACTGTACAGAAACTCTGCCGGGCGAGATGTGTCGGCCAGTACATATTAACCCTGTCGACTTGATTCGCATAGAAGCAGTTTAGCAACCGGAAATGCTTCGAGCGCAAGCGCGGGGTCTTGCCAAACAGCTACCCATTTTTGGAGTGAGGAGTATACGGGTAAATATCTCAACGCAGCTTCACGCGACTCGCCCAAAATTCCTCACTTTCAACGCTGCGCTTGGGTGCAAACAGGCAATGTCTGCTAGTCGGTGGAAGTCGGTGGAAACTCGACGTGCTCCGTCTCGGCATTGTAGTATTGCCATGGACTAAGACGGTCATGCATGGCATGAGTACCCCCCCCGCGCGCGCGCTGTTGTACACCCGCCAGTACTGCAACTGTTACAGAAATAGTGCAGGGGTGGCACTCACTGTGCTGAATTTCTTTGGAAGAGGATGGTAAGCCACAGCATGATGGCCATGCACCACAGCACAATGCTGTGATCGATCAGGTACCCGTACGCCTGACAACGGGGGGTCGGAGTGCATATCATAGCAGGCAGTTAAAGTACATTCAGTAAGCAATAACACCTTGAAGTAGCCCAACCATGCGAGCACAATGCTGCGGTTCGATTGGACACCAGAAGCATGCGACACGCCTCTTTTGTGGATCAAGCTGTTTGTATTATGCAACATGCCGCATGCAGACAAAGATGGTAATGAACAAATATTATATCACAAACAAAGCAAACGCGTGCCACAAGAAATCTACGTACACCAGTAGTACTGCATTGAAAAATAACTCACCTCGCCCAAGACTGACAGCGATCGCAGCTGGTCGTTGAGGGCACTGTATGCCGATGGAGAAGCCACGAACGGTCCACAAGCAAGGTCTCCCTTTTTGCGCCACACGCGCAGGCATCGTGGAGTTGGGAGTTCCATGTAATTTTGGGCGTCGTCCCCGTTCCCACGGTGGGAGTACAACAAACCGCACACGATTTAATGGACGGTTTGAGACAAGTATATAAAGTATGATACAGTAACCCGAGCATTGTGGGAAATGTGATTTTGCACCTCGTGAAAAATCGACAGCTCCTTCATCAAGCAGAACAAACCCTCAGCCATCTCGAAACGTTGAGTCCCTCGTAACTACCTGGTGATCCGTATGAAGTAGTTGGAAGATCTTGCAGAGCGGGAGTACGCCAACCATAGTTTCGATCACACTAAAGGGGTACCACGTCCTGGCCGAACTATTTCGGAGGACCATAGTAAATTAGACCTGCGGTACACATAAATCCTATATTTTTCCCTATTTTTACTGACAACATTTGGTTTTATTTACTATGGACCTCGAACCCCTCTCAGGACCTCTAAAACATAGGAAACGTTGATTGGCGATCAAAAACTCCGCCGCTGCGTGATTGGGTGAGGGGTGATATTCTACAACATGGTGTCCGGGCTACAATGGTTGAATGCAAGAAGTCGTACGTTTCGGGCGCAACGTTGCTCGTAGACGGTTGGCGACACCAAAGTTATCGTTGATTTTGGTCGATACCTCGGTCCAACTCAATACTGTTCGAACACCATTACAATAATAGTAGTGTTTCAGCACAGGGTTTGTTATATACCTTCGTAAAAGCTTTGGCATTGTCCCCAATCGGGTTGCGTTTTTTCGCTTTTCCTCAAAATCAGTTTTTTGGGTGAGGTATAGGGCTCCTATGCCATAGCCAAGTGAGGAGCCTCAGAAAATACTACTTTAGGTGCTTTCTCTGTCAGGCAAACACGCGTCGACAGCCAAACAAACAATGGAGCAAGCGATGGTGCGGTTCCAAGATTTTGGGCCCATGTGGTTGGAAACTCACGCCCCTGTGCCGTTGTGTAGTTTTCAACAGACCCAAAGCTCGGGAAATACGTACGTACGTAGAGGTTGTGAAAGCGAGTATTAACCCCCCCCCCCATCTCATTGAAGCTGCCATCCATATGCAAATCCGCCTCACAAGCGGTTCTTGGTAAGATGCAACTCACCCTTCATTCGCCGGACACCTAACGGCGCTTCCCGCTTGGTGCGAGCAATGTCTGCCTAGTCGGTAAAAACCCGACATGCTCCGTCCCGGTATTGTAGGGATGCGAGGGTCTATGGTCATACGACTGCGGCCATGCATGAGATCGAGTACATCTCAAATATCGAGTACACCCCCCCCACCTCTCCTCTCTATCTATCATGAAGGAAATTTTTAGGCCCTTCTATAACAATGGCCCAGGGCCGCGCTCGCGCGAGCAAGTGGCTACACCACCCTATTTATTTCCAAGCCTTGCAGAAGTTGTGTGTGGCTTTTTTATTCAAGACTTGCGGCGCCACTAAAGCACGCTAGAAAACGTTTATCCTAAAGCCAGTTAGTAAAAACGTGGAGGCATCTTCCCCTACTACTAAAGCCTCGGTCGTGGGCCCTTTTTTGGCGCCGACAGGGGAAGTGGTTTCCCTAGGGACGATGTGCCCGCATTTTGCTTGAGTCATTGGTTTGGTAGTTGGTTGCGGATTGGTCGGCGGTTTTGTCGGTTGGTTGGTTGGTTGATCGGTCCGTCGGTTAGTTGTTTGGTTGGTTGGTTGATGGATTGGTTGGTTAGTTGGTTGGTTGGTAGGGCCCGCGCTACGATAGGGATATCACTTTTCGGTCAAAACATTTCTGGCTTGCCGGCCTTCTTAACCCAATATCCTTGAAATATCAATAAGTTTGCAATATTTTTTCGTCTTACTGGTTTAAAAATAGGCTTCGGGATTGGTCATCGGGTTGCAATGTTAGATTTTCGCAGATACATTAGGCACTACCCTCACCGTAGCACGCGTCGTAGGTTGCTTAGTTGGTTGGTCTATTGGTCAAATGGATAGGTGGTTGCTTGGTTGGTTGGTCGATTGGTTGGATGGTCGGTTGGCCCGTGCGTTGGTTGCATAGTTGGTTGAATTACTGATGCGTTGGTTGGCTGGTCGGTTCGTTCGTCGGTACATAGGTAGTTAAGTACGTTAGTTGGTTCGTTGTTTGGTCCGTTGAGTCATTGCCTCGCTGGTAGGTCGATTGGTTAAATAGTGATTTGGTTCGTTGGTTCGTTCGTAAGTTCGTCAGTTGGATTATCGCTTGATTGGCTGGTTGGTTCGTTGGTTGATTGGATGGTTGGGTGGGCGGGTGGGTGGTTGATGTGCGGGTGGGTTGCCACATCTAAGACCATCTAAACAGATAAGAAGTTATGCGGTTCTACCTTGCACACGCACGCGGGATACCCTTCGTCGGCACACTCGTCTTCGAAATACGCATAGTACGAATTGTCCTCTGCCAGGGAAGAACATGTCGAGGAGTCCGGGTCGAAAGAGTCCGCGCTGCACAGCTCGACGTCTCCATCCTGCGGGTAGTTCGGCATGATAAGCCCACACAGCAGTAGTAGTCCGTGTGATGAGCGTGTTGTGGCTTTGCGATACAAATGGTTGGGTACAGTACTGTAGTTCCTTAGTTGAGGAATCCCGTCAGGCAGAAACGAAAATGGCAAAAAAAAAAACAAATGCCATGAATACCGCTATCGATTTGTTCTTCTTGGCTCGCCCCACGCTCGAGAAAAACCAGCTGCGAACTCCGTCCACGAGGAGGTGTGTCGTCTTATCACATGTGTGATACAGTACACTATTTCGGAGGAGGACCATAGTGAATAGGACCAAATATTGTTAGCAAAAATAGGTTAAACTATAGGTTTTTGTGTTCACACCGTAGGTCCTATTTACTATGGCCCCCCGAAATAGTAGGCGCAGTCATACGGAGGCGTGCTATGTAGCGTAGCGGGGTAGCGTTTTATTTCTATCAGATGCTTTGGACGGGGCTGTCCTCTCAACATCATGGAACCAACCTTTACAGTTCGTAGTTGGTTTTTCTACCGTGAGATTCGTCAAAATAACGGGGCGCAACGATGAAACCCTTTTTGTATCAGGTCTATCAATAGTACCGGCTTGAAACGTTTCTCGTGTTCGGTTGTCGGGGCTCCTATACTATAATCGAGTGAAGAGCCTCAGAAAAGGTAGGTGCTCCAATCTTGGCGGCACGGATTTGCTCACTTGATTTATAGTATGTGAGCCTTACTCGTAGCTGGGACAGGGGCCCCTCCCACTTGTCCGGTGTGGGCGTAAAACCAATCCTTGTGGGAACATTGAACGATGTGTGGGCACCTCTTTTGAAGGGGGTACCGAATTGAGAGGCTGTCAACTTACCCTGTGGGGTTTTGCTATGAGGCTTGGATTGGACAGGCGAATGGTTAACCTTTTTTACCAGTAGCCCAACGGACTAAGAGCTTAAACAAATGGCATCATCGGCCGGACATGGGTCGTTGGTCGTGAGTTCGAATCTCACGCCCACCACGAAAAACGCTTTTCAAAAGAAACTAACTTCCTCGTGTCAAGAATCTGAAAACGCACTTACTTACCTCTGGATCCCCAAAAATTGGAACCGCGTGTTGGTGGCACGTCGACCCGTATATCCGGTCATTTTCAGGGGGGGAGAGTGTTGTCGCAAGGCTTCGATTGGGTAGGCGACCGGTCAACCTTTTACCAATAGCCCAACGGACTAAGACCTCTACAGTTTGCCACACTGTTCGATTTCTTCACAAGGATGTTTTCACGCCCACATTATGGAAGGGGGCGGGGTCCTGGCCGTCTGTTGTGCAGTGGACCAGCACCGCTTGGGTTACCTGCAGAGAACATTCCTTGGCAAAGTTCGTGCTCCCGATGAGGAAGATGGTGGCCATCACGCCCAGAAAAACCAGGGTGGCCAGGTAGAACTTGATGAAGAAAGAGTAACCGTCGTGCGCCTTCAACCTGCCTTTCGGCTTAGACTACAGTATGTAGTGCGCATACAAACCGATGTCCGATGTTGGCAGATAGTGAGTAATGTCCATCGCGATTGTACAGAAGATGAAAACAGGGCGGGGCCAGTGTGTTGTTGTTTGGTGTTCGTGGTGGTAGTGGTGGTGGTACGGTGTTGGTGTATGTTGTTGTTTGTTGGTGGTGGTGGTGTTGGTGTTGTTTGTTGGTGCTGGTGCTGGTGGTGGTGCTGGTGGTAGTGGTGGTGCTGTTGTAGGTGATGGTGGTGGTGGTGGTGGTGGTAAGGTGTTGTTGTATGTTGTTGTATGTTGTTGTTTGTTGGTGGTGGTGACGGTGGTGTTATTTGTTGGTGCTGCTGCTGGTGGTGGTAGTGGTGCTGCTGCTGTAGGTGGGGGTGGTGGTGGTGGTAGGGTGTTGTTGTATGTTGTTGTTGTTTGTTGGTGGTGGCGGCGGTGGCGTTGTTTGTTGGTGTTGTTGCTGCTGCTGTTTAGTGGTGCTAGTGGTGGTGGTGGTGTTTTTGGTGGTGGTAATGGTGGTACAGCAGTAGACTACTAGCGGTGTTGTCGCTGCCGTTGTCGCTACTATGACTGCTGCCGTTGTTGTTACTGTTGCTTGTCGTTGCTGTATGCCGTTTTGTGTGGTGGTGGTGGTGGTGGTGTTTGTTGACTGCCACAGCCGAGGTTAGACAAGTAGGAGGAGCTCAATGTTTCACACGAAGCATGCACTTCGAAGAAATTTGTTTCGCGCAACCCGACCGACCAGAACATTTAAAGTCCTAAAACGAACACCATGGAAATATTTCACACCTACCGTAGGACAGATGAGCTACAGATAGATCATGATCTGCTGTAGATGGTCTAGTTCCTCGCCTGCCGTTGCGAGAGGTTGTGCAGGACCTGTGCACAGTACAGATCCAAAATCGAGGAATAAGGGCTAGATCATGCAGATTATACCGGTCCCACACGGAAAAAATGAACTGTTAATAGATAATCTAAGCTCGGGCGTAGATATTCCTTGAAAGATCTACATCATCAAATGAGTTGTAGATGATCTGTAGATGATCTGTAGATGATCCGTTCGGGGTGAGGGATATTTTGTGACCGACGGAGCTTCTCAGTTGAGGCGCTACCAAATAGAGCTGTATCGCTCTTGGCGGCAACACAAGGACCGTTTAGAAACCGACATGAAGACCAAGCGATCCTTCTATTTACGGCCAGAGTAGTCAGTTACAGTTTACAGAAATCCATTTTATACCAGGTAGTTGCTATTTCTTCGTTGTAAATCTACTGTGAACCGTGGCATTTTGTTCATTGCATAGAAAAACCTGCACACATTATAAAACCATTTGGGGGGTGAAGCATGAGGCTCTCCCACTGAGGAGCCTAAAAAAAAAAATAGGTGCTACCCTTATAAGGCAAACAAAAGTCTTTTATTCAGTAAGTGTGCAAGATTGTGCTAGGAGGCAGATTTTTCCCGGACTCTATGCGTTGTCGCGGGGGGGTGGGGGGGGGGCGTATCCGCCAGGGATTTTGCGTGAGGGCTTTGCGCGCGGATATGCCATATGCCCCAATTGTGCACGTGCATGTTCCCGATTGCGCGCATACACGTACCCGCTTATACCGCTTATACGGACATACATGTGCCCGATCATATGCGCGTATATCTGCGTCACTGCGCGCATACGTTTACCCGATTGCATACTAACTATCGTGTTTGCTGTATAGGAGTGGTGCCTATTCAGTTGTAGGCTCCTCACCTGGGGAGGCCTATATCTCGCCAAAAAAACGATTTTGATTAAAAAAAAAAAGTGGACGCTTATCCTCGGCCTATCGCAGGTTGGTGTTGTTCGGAAGGCAAAAAAAAGTAAAACAAAAATAGACCAATAACGATAAGGCGCATGCCCTGTAAGGCATGCCCCACATGCCCTGTAAGGCATGCCCAGTTTAGTTTCTCAGTTGCAGGACCCCCTCAATCGTCATGTTTTCGGCCAAAATTATCTTTATCACTATCAAAGCGAGCATTCACATGCATGTAATGCAACAGATCGCAAGGATGAATGTGTCCGGCTGCGCGCATACATGTTGTGCTCGATTGCGCACATGCGTGTGCCCATGTGCAAGGGAAAATGTGCCATGCTGCGCGCATACACGTGCGTGATTGCGAGCGCGCGTGCGCCCGATTTTGCACATGCACGTGCCCGACTGCGCGGCGCGTACCTGTACCCGATTGGGCACACAGATGTCCCCGACGTCGCCTAGACATGTGCTCGGTAGTGCACATTCACGTGCGTGATTACGGGCATACATGTGTCCGACTATGTACATATGTATGCCCGATTTCGCGCATATGTTTTATCGATTTCGCACATACATGTGCACGATTGCACACACACATATGCTCCGTCGCGCACATATGTCATACATGTGCACGATTGTGCGCACATACCGCATGTGCCGGATCATGCATGCGCCCGATTGCACGCATACATATTCCCGACTGCGCGCATGCATGTGCCCGGTTGAGAGCACCAAAGAACACTGCATGGTCAACAATACGATCATCTACTGCTATTCTACTACCAGGTCGCTGTTGCGTGGTTTCTTATTACGAGCCGTGCATTATGGTGTGGTGTCATGACACAACAGTTGTGGCATACGAACAGTACGAACAACCAACCGTGGAATTCTAACAACCCGACGCAGGGAGAGGCTATGTGCACAGCTATTAATAGTCCGCAGGGCATTCTTTCTCATGGAAATATATGAATAGGGAACTGCAGTACTGTACGTGAGAGGTAACCGTCGTGGAATATGGAAATATGTGAAGCATTTTTTTTCTAGGTGCAGGAGGCTTATTGTTTTGTGGCACCGGGAACGAATACGATGCCCACATCTTACCCCATTGTTTTTCTACTTTCCAGTTCTTCGTTTCCTTTTCTTCGGGGCTCCAATGAGACATGAACATGTATGCAGTTTCCACATCTCTCTGCCTGATACCATCCCGGGGCCTTCACCTGCTTGTTCTTGTGACGAGTCGACCTCGTGTACGAGCTTAAGGTACCTCGCACCCATTAGCATGCCGGCTGCGCACACGTACGCGTACGCTTGCTTGCGCGCATGCAGTGCCTGATTGCGCACATGCAGTGCCTGATCGCGCGCGTACATATGCCAGATCTCGCTAAAACTATGAAGGGACTAACGTTGGACCTGCTGTAGTCTGAATGGATATCCCGACTATTCACAAGTCGGGCTGGGGCATGTACGACGGACACACTGTCAAGGGGCAAATCGAACAACACTGATACTACTGCTGTTGGAAACACACTGCAAACATAAATCAAAACGCCCGTGCCCCTGCATTGTTGCCCACCTGGAACGTGGTGAGGAGCTTCATCTCGAACTTGAAAGAGAGGATTAGAAAAGGCGCGATAAACACCGTGCCCATCGGAAAAAACGAAAAAAAAAAAAAGCGGCCAGGATCAAGGCCTGCGGGCGGGCGGGCGGGCGGGCGGGTGGAACAGCGAACACGACGAGTCGACACGGCAGAAAAAACCGCAGCGTTCATCCTCTTGAGGCTTCAGAGGGGAAAACTGACGATCACAACTGACGATTACAGCACTCGCCACTGCGTGTTTAGGTGATGGAAAAAACTGGTGCCCGAGCTATAGCAACCCCTTGGAATCGTACCCACAACCCGGGTATGATGCAGCATATATGGCTCATTCATGCTGCTTGGGGTTTCCACTACTCACATGGATACTTCATGAAAGCCAACCTTGCTGTTTTTTAGTCGCTGTTTAAGGGTCCCAAAGAAGTCAACAGTCGCACGTCGCGCTGATGGAAGCGTAGGATGTTGGCTGTGAAGTGCAGGACGCCTCTTTTTTTCACTGTAAAACCTATATTCCGTTAAGATTCTGATAGTTATAATGGATATTCTAGGGACGGTTATTGCATTTGATATATTAGGCGGCGGTCATTTCATTCCTGGCCGGGGTGGATTTTCTTGGAAAAAAAGGGTGGATTTTTCTGCTCCAACTTTCAGTATAAGCGGCTCGATAATTTCTTATGTGCCTCCATACATCAGCCATCTCGCCTTCTCGCTTCCCCGCTTTCTTGTTAGTATATTAATACGTAACACACTTTGTTGCTCACTTCCTTAGCAATAGACGTGGCACTGTTATCAATCACATCAGTACGTATAGGTACGTATCATGGTATAGGTGTGTGGCAAAAGCGTGTGACCGCCTAATAGTGTAACTTCCAACGCACCACCATCACCCTGCACCTGGAAGTATAGCAGCCCCACCATGCGCTTGGCCACTTCGAACTCCGGCTTCACGAATGCCTTTCTCGACAGCTGCACCCACCGACGACAGGCACAACCAACAAAACGCACGGCCGACACAAACAACAAAGAAACGGCTGTTGCGTGATGATTTTAGACAACACGTAAGAGCAATGCCACGGCAGGGAGGGGAGTCATGCCTTACTTCCTGGGCTCCTCACACATGAGGAGATCGATGTCCTACCCGAAACAAGAAACTTCGAAGAAGATTCTTCGCGCAGCACCCGACCAATATTTGCGCGAAAAAGTAACACACTATGTACAACAGTAACCGGTGCTCGCTCGCATGAGGGAGCTCTGCCGGTAAAACAAGGTTGAGCCAAATGACTGCAACCCATGACGCCAAACAGGGACCCCCGTCATTCAGGAAAAAATATTTCCAAAACGTGCTACCCACCACTATCATCGCAGCACACCTCTGAAAGCAAGTTACGTCACCTTATTACCATGACCTTACATGATTCACAGAACATGTCACTAATAGTGTGTGAATGGCGATGCGATAGTGAGCCGTCAAGTCCTAGCTACAAGTAGAGGCGGCGGCATACTTCTGCAGGTGATCGGACCGAGACCTCCCCTCCCCCACCCCGCCGCACAATGTGGGCGTAAAATATCCTTGTGGGGACATTGGACAACGCATATACAGTAGCAAACCCCACAAGACGTCTTTGACAACCTCTCGATTCGGTAGCGCCTGATGGTTTTCTCTAATGCGTCCATACCATTGTTTTTGCGTCTACATTGTGCAAGGGAAGGGGTTCCCGTCACCTGTATACATCACACATAAACCATTCACAATGCCAGTCGAAATATCTACGTATATTATTTCGGTGAAGGGAGGGGGTGTACTCATCATCATGCATGATCGTAGTCGTATGATCATAGACCCTCGTATCCCTGCATTACCGGGACGGAGCACGTCGATCTTTAACCCACTAGGCAGAAATTGCTTGCACCAAGCGCGAAGCGCCATGAGGTGTTCGGCGAGTAGCACAAAGGGTGAGCCGCATCCTACTAAGAACCGCTTGTGAGGTGGACTTGCACATGGATGACAGCTGTAATGAGTACTTTGACAGGGGAGAGGGGGGGGGGGGTCATCATGCTGGTGTTCGCTTCACCTTGGCCTTGATCTCAGCAGCTCTTAGCGTTGTGTAGTTGATGATCTTGGAGAAGACGAACTCAGTCACCACCAACTGGAAAAGTCCAGCCCCGGCCTTTAATGATACAAAAAAAGCACACGGCGTACGAATTTATATGACATACCGTACGGCACAGCAAGCAGCCGCTACTACATCACCAACTAGTTGGCCTCCTACGAATCTATCCGGAAATGAAAGGGTCTGCATCGAATATGCACAAGCTCACCCTCACGCGTTTTGTCATCCGACAATCTCCCGCATGGGCTTCAACATCGATCACTCATGCAGCGTAACACATTCCACGAACGAGGACGAAACAAAAAAAAAAAAAAAAATGAAAGGCTACCTACTGGATTACTATAGTAGACAATTGGACTATATACTATAGCTTCAGCATAAACATTCTCCGAAAGAAGAAGTAAAAACAAATTATATTAGAAAGGCTACACTGGACTGCAGTAGTATACTACTACGGGGGGGGGGGGCATAGTAAATTGGACCTACGGTACACACAAAAACCTATATATTCAACTACTTTTACTCACAATATTTGGTCCTATTTACTATGGTCCCCCGTAATTTTAGAGTGCTGCAGTAGTAGCCTACCGGATTACGGTAGCCTATTGGATTACAGCAGTGGCTTCAACGTCGATCACACAGAAACGTTCCCGACAAGGGGGAACCGAAACCAAAACCAAACCCAAAACACGTCGACACCAACAACGGTCAGCACATCTCCCCGGCGTGGGCAAAGTGACAAGTACGTACCGAACGGGAACAAAAAGGACAATCGGCCGAATCGTCCCGACTACAAAAATACCTGGTACGCTATAGTAGGAGACGGGTCGTTTGGGGCGAACAGATGCCATCTTTTTCCGCCTTAACCTCTGTGGGACCCCGGAGACAGCGACGAAAACAACTGTAAAAAAGAAAAAAAAATGTCTTCATATATCTCACCGTCTGTTATCAGCAAGCGTCAGAGCCCAACAGAGTACGGGTGAAAGATCCATGCGGCTACGCCGACTCCTTGCGATTTTAGCAACTCGGACAATCAATCCGTGTCCTCCCCCACTCGCGCAGCCAGTGGCCGTTGCTGTCGCCACTTTTTTATTGTCGATTTCCCCCCCCCAGTGCCCTTAAAATATTTTTGGCGAAAAAGTGCGACTGGTGTACCTCTGTCGTAAATATACTACAGTAGTAGTGTCAGGGCCGTTTTTATCTGAGAGTTTTTTTTTTTTTTCCAAGTTTTGGAAGTTCGGGGAAAAAAAATGGAAATTTGTATCAAGATACGGAGGCATTCTGTCGCGGTTTGTGAAATTCTTCAGAAGGAAAAATGTCAAGAAAGTAAACATTCACATACATTGGGAAAAAAACAAACAAACAAACAAACAGAAAGATCTGGAAGAAAAAAAAAAGCTTGCGAAAAACAAAACCTGGAAATTCTGGACGACCCAATATATATCCGATAAAATAACGGCCCCTTAACCCTTTCAGGACCGCAGTCCCGTTTTGGGAACAAATGACTTGGAATTAGACTGGTTTGTCCCCAAATCGGGGCTGCGGTACCAAAGGGGTTAATATAGGGGGCGGTCGCACAAGGGCACAAACCCGCAGCCTCCCATTCACGGGGGGACACATCATGGTACTGTAATCACAGCCAAGGGGGGTATGCCTGCTGGCTTTTGTGGGCGATTGTCGTGGGTTCTAATCTACTGCCACGGTTTTGGGCTCCTTCCTCACATGAGGAGATCTGCACGTACTAAAAAACAAAGAACGATTTTCAGGAGAAAAAAGTACTAAAAACGAAAAACAAGAAAAACAATCGGGGAAAAAAATTGTACCAGTAACAAAAAAAAAAAAAACAAGTCAGAGGAAAGGTACTAAAAAAAGCAAAAACAAAAAAACGATATTCAGAAAAAAAAATGCCCTCGAAAAAAAAACGATTTTCAGAAAAAC
Source organism: Macrocystis pyrifera (assembly GCA_031763025.1). Taxonomy (NCBI): domain Eukaryota; class Phaeophyceae; order Laminariales; family Laminariaceae; genus Macrocystis; species Macrocystis pyrifera. The sequence continues at coordinate 10,626,532 of JASSKH010000022.1, forward strand.
AAGTGTACTAGAAACGAAAACTAAAAAGTCGGATAAAAAATGTACCAGGTGCCGTTTTAACCGGACGAGCAATCCATCCCATGAATGGCCCACAGCCTACAGTCAGCAGTATTAACAGTAGGCCTGCTGTATATCGAAAAACAAAACGAGGTGTCGGGTTGTCGTTAAGTTGAGAAGCCCCAGCCGTCGGAAAAAAAATGGCCTTATGTAGAAAGTTGATAGCCTTATAGTCATAGCACGAGACCCCCCCCCCCCCCCCCCCCCCCCAGTATCAGCATAATATACGGCATTATAATACTTCAGACACACACACCCCTCGGAGAGTAAATTTGCAGATCTGACTCCCCCAAGTAGAATACGGAGAGAGAACAGTGCAAACAAACGCTGATTGATGAGCGACCCGACGCGCTTCAGTTTGTATGGAAACGACATCTCGACGGGCTTATTTTTCCGAAACGAACAGAAGCCAGAAGTCGTCATTTTAGCTGTGTGCGTCCGCTCCACCTTCTGGGTTTTCCAGAAACTCTTGCATGCGTGTTGTACCCTGAAATCCGTCCTAGAAGGCGGGAGGCGTAAGCTTGTGCGTGTTACTCTTTTGATGGCATGCGCGGTCCAACACACGGGACAACGTATTTTTTGTGTAGGGGGCCGTTCGTATATTAATACTAAGTAAACACGGTGTCTATGTTTGCGTGCAGTGTACGAGCAGCATATTTTAGAGATTCCCTTGGGTGCGTGTGATTTTTTTGTTGTTGTTGCTGTGGTTTGATTGACGATGAGGCGGGTAAGTCTCTCTCTCTTGCCTGGTCTAAACGGCACGCGAAACCGCTGGGCTCGAAGGTCTGCTCCACGCGCGATCGCAAGTCGGAGTACCTGCTCAGCAGTTTTTGAGAGAAAGAAAAATACCGGGTACCTGGTTTATATTTAGGCTTGAATGAGCATATAGTACGTAGAAGAAGATGCATGGTGTATGTATTCCTGGTATTAATAGTACACGAGAGAGGGTTCACCTACTGCCATCAGATAGAAATATTGCCTCATAAGCCGGAAAAAATAGTGACACTACTTGCTCTTGTTCTAGAAGTCTGTCGTAATAGCTTATTTTCCAAGGCTCCTTACTTGATGGTCTCTGCTGTGTGTGCACCCCGCGCGAAACCTGGCCTCGAGAAAACTGTGAGTGCAGCCAGATGAAGACATCTCACCGCATTGGGCTTAGGCGCGGTGACGGGCGTTGAGTTCGCACAAGGGGTGCGATGGTTGTTTCTTTCAGCGAGCTCGATTTTTCCCCGAACGGGGAATAGGGTTGCCATTGCCGTACCGAACAACAAGGCGCTTTCGGAACGATCTTCGGAACGATCTTCGGAACGATCTTCTGTCCTTCTTCCGAAAATAGAATGTTCGACGACCTTGTTGAGGGAAAACGACCGCTGAAAAACTACCCTCACACGCCTGTGATGTCGGTAGCGCGTCAAGTTCACAATCGTCTTGAGGGGGGGGGGGGGGAGGGGTTGTCCCCTCACTTGTCGCCGGCTAAGAGGTACGGGTTGGCGAGGAGGAGATAGGACAGGGCTTGGATGAAGGCGTTCAGGATCTTGGCCAAGAACATCCTCGACGTCAGCATGTACGTCACCGTGCGCTCCATGTCCCACTTCTCCAGCTTCGTGATGGCCTGAGAAAAATACACGCACACCACAGCCCGCCGCACGGCACGGCATCATCAGGAGATTACAGGAGACGGCAGCAGTTTAGTTGCATGCCTGTGACGGGCCAGCCACCTAGACTTTTATATGGTAGCATTGGTGGGGGAGTTCCTGGACATGTGTCCGCATGTTTGTCACCGTGCGAGCTCCGTGTCTCATATTCGCCAGCTTTGTGGTGGCTTGTGGGCATTGCACGCGTAGTACATACATTGCACACAGCATGAAAAACGAAAATGGCAGGAGGAGACGGCAGCGCAGTTTTAGGCCTGGCTCTGGCGGGTACAAGCAAATTCCGCGGCGCATAAAATGCCACAGGAAACGGCAGTGCAGTTTAGGCCTCTAAACACGCGCACATTCGGCATCAAAGGATGCCAGAGGAGAGGACCTGCTAGGGCCTCAATAAACGCACAAACACACGCGACGACCAATCTTTCCACGGAGGTACGGGTTGCGCTTTTCTTCAGCCGAGTATTTTCTGACCGGTGAAACGTTTTTAGGGCTGCAGTCCCGTTTTGTGCACAGACTACTTGAAATTTAAGCGCATTGTGCCCGAAACGCGACTGCATTCCTAAAAGGGAACATCTGACGGTTACTGTGGTATGATACGTTCACTACTATTACGGAGGTCCACAGTAAATAGGACCAAATATTGTCAGCAAAAATAGGTAAATATGTAGGTTTTTATGCATACCATAGGTCCTATTAACTATGGACCCCCGTAATACTACTGTGCAGTAGCATTGTTGTTTTAGGTAGGAAATATTTTGCGCATACAGTAGCATTGTTGTTTTAGGTAGGGAACATTTAGCGCATAGAGATGCTGATTGATGAGGTCGGGTTTGCGCGAACGTAAACGTTCTTCGACATGCGTCATGTTTCGGGTGGAGACGCTGGGCTTCTAATGTTAAAGCGCCGCCCCTGTAAATCATACATTAATCAATCGTCTAAATAATCTATATCATCTTCATCATTTACATCATCTACACCATCTAGATAATCTAGATCCTTGAGGTCATCGACTGCCGCCGTGCGGTGTAGTGCATAAAGGATCTGCATGCACTTCAGCAGCAATACTTCATCAAAGTGCAAAGCAACCCAGGAAACCGGTACGCCAGATCATCATGCAGATCATTCGGCTTCCCTCCCCCTCCCGGGCAAACTGATGAGCTGCTGTAGATCACACAGATACAGATCAGGAATGAATGTATCATATGTTCCTTGGCATATCCAAATCATGGAGTGGGGGATGCCGTAGGTAGTCTGCCCAAAAAAATGCGTGAAACAGTTAAGTACAACCCTCACGGGCAATATAAGAGTCGTTTCGAAATAAATATTGAGACTAAGCGATCCTTATGTTTCCGTCCATAGTTTTCACATTAAGTCATCGCCGCAATCTACTATTAATAAGTACCATATTTAACAGTACAGTAATCCGTGGTTGCAAAAAAAAAAAACTGCTGCTGCTGCTGCTGCTGCTGCTGTAGCGTACGTGCCTTGATGATGATGGGCATGATGGCGTTGATTACTGTCACAGTAGCCGGCACGATCGACGTAGATATCGTAGCCGCCGCCTGCGTCAGCCAAGCCACGGACTGCAGATGGGCGGCGAGTCCCGTGGCGAGGTTGTCGGACAGGGCCGTCAGGATGACGATCGCCGTCCATGCCGCCATCTGAATGCAGTTGCGCGACAGCAGCGAACGAATTCACCCAAAACACAATGGTACGTAAGGCTCGCGGCTTATGTGATACCAACGTTGAACATGGGCTCCTGAAGACCATGACACAGGAACTAGAGTGGCGTTTCTCGTTGAGCACAACTTGCTACATAGCTGTAAATTCTTGAGTAAAAAAATCGTAATAACTAATAAAAACGCCAGCTTGAAAGTCTTGACTCCCAGAATATTGACGCATACGGTGTCGCCTACTGCTGTAGACTAGTAGACAGTACCTGGCAGTCATAACAACCATGAAAACGGTACGAAGACAAAAAAAAATACCAACATGGTAGAGGCACACCAATGTCTACACCTCAGACAGGTAGATCAGATAGATCAGATAGATCAGATAGATCAGATAGATCAGATAGATCATCTACACAGCAGTTCCTCACCCGCCGTCGTCAGGAGCTGCGAAGGATCTATTTGTTAAGTACAGGCCCCAATCCAGAAACCGTGTCCTGGACTACGGGGGGCCATAGTTTATACCAGGTAGGACCTACGGTACACACACAAAAACCTATATATTTAAACATTTTTGCAAACAATATTTGGTCCTATTTAGTGTGGTCCCCCGTAATATTATATTCCTCAATCGCTGAAAGGACGCTATATATTCGGTACGTTAGCTGCCAACTCTGAAACCCGATACACAAAAAGCAGGCATCGCGCGAAAAAAAATATGACGACCAAGGTTGAGACCATGCTCGCTTGACCCCCAGTGGGTCCCCACGGGCAAAGGGTAGAGCTTCCCCCCCCCCCCCCCCCCCCCCCCCCCCCCCCCCCCGGTCATACGACGGTCATACGACTACGGCCATGCATGAGATCGAGTACATCTCTCTTATCGAGTACACCCCCCCCCTGCGCGCGCGCGCACGCGCGCGTAGCGTAGGCGGAGCCCTCGAGGCTCGAAGCTGGGGCGCAAACCCGAGGCGCGCATCTTTATGGGAAGGCGAAGCACCTCGATGGCAAGAAATTTGAACCGTAGCATCAAGAAAAATAGACGGTCTTCTGAGAGGTACACAGGTGTGAACGGCTGCCGGGATAACTCCTTGGATCAGTCAGCGTCAAAGTTGTCCCATATGCCATCTCACACACACGTTATCGGCTTTTGGAGTTGAGCAGATGTTCCGAGTTAATGTTCTCTCGGCGATCTAGAACAACAAACGGTAAACAGTTTGTTTTTGTACTGAAAACATTCGATGGAGATCGACGAGAAGTGGGAATGCTGAACCGTATGCGCGATAAAAATGAAGGCACATGCCGGGGGGGGGGGGGGGGGGGGGGGGGGGGGGGGGGGGGGGGGGGTGAAGGGACGACAGCTGTGACCACGGCTTGTCCAGAAGATCGCTGAGGGTAAAACCTCTTACGAGATAAGCTGGAAAGTGAAAGTGATGATTACAAAAAAAAGGGGGTGAGGGATGCATGCGCCTGCTAACAGTAACGGCACTGTATTAGCGGCAATTGGCACTACGCCGCACACTGTCACACTGGTCAATCCCATCTGTGCTATTAGTAAGTATCAAACGACTTCACATGCCCTATTACGGAGGACCATAGTAAATAGGACCGAATATAGTTAGTAAAAATAGGAAAATATATGGTAGGTTTTTGAGTTATCGTAGGTCCTATGTACTATGGTCCTCCATAATATATATATAGCGGACAGCCGGCACTATAGAGGGCGACACACCTGAACGCCCACGTACAATGCGAAGCCGAAGCATCGGTGGGCGTAAAGCCTGATCCTGTCATCCAGACTCCTGGAAAGAAAAACAAAAAAGTTAGAGATCTTCTTTCTTTAAAAAACAAAAGTGAAAACACACAAAGTTCAAGCGGAGGAGTTGTTCGCAAGGATACGCTTGACTTTTTATTTGGTGACATTGAAAAAAACACGCTTCCTACTTATAGCATTCAGTGTACCCTAATATATGTATCGTTTGAAAGACGCAGCATGCAGCACCCCGTATCATCCAGACTCCTGGACGATAAAAAAAAAAAAAACAGAAAAAAGCAGCTCGTACCAGGTACGCTGTTTAAGGCCGCCCTAGTTGACCGACGCTTCACAGAGTCAGGGTTGTATATAGCAAAGAGGCGTGACGATCGAATTCAGACATGCCGAGTGAGGCCACGCAAAGTTAACCAACGTCTGGTATAGCTCCAAAAGTTATCGGATCATTTCGTTTCTTCTGCAGGCAAGGCACGCTCGCCGTCGTGCTAAAACCGCCTGCCAGCGTTGTGGTATGCCCGCCAAAAACGCCCACCTGGACCCGTCGTCGTGAGGTCCTCGTTAATTGTGACCGCTACGAAACCCCACGAATATTACTGGAGACAGGCTTGCCCGAAAGCTGTGTCCTGCTTCTTCCCCTGCGGGGCTGAGAGACGTCTCACAACCACTACCATATCACAGCAAATAACAACAGCTCCGCAAATTGCACCGAATTGTTGCAACCTGGTTTCCCCCCCCCCTCCCTAGAGCGACAGGGCTGGCGGGTAGGAACTTCCGCCGATAAAATTTGCCTCGCTGTCTTCTACCGCGCAGAGTTCACGATACCCCCCATGCCAAGATCAGCTACGACTGAAAGAAGAGCCAGCTCTCTCCTTCGTGTACTCCCTGCTCTCGTCGCCTTCGCTGCCTTAGGCCAACAGAAGGCTGAACGCTTGCGTCGTGCTCTCCTTTCGGTATAATTACGACTATTATTCCCTTGTTCGAATTCAAACCGCCTCACCAACGCCGGTTTCCTGCGGAAACCTACAGTTTCACAGAGCCGGGGTTGTACACAGCAAAAAGGCGTGATGGTTTCATGCAGACATGCACGCAATATACATACCGCACCGCTGCGGGCGTGGAGCGGACGAAAAAGGTGACAAAGGGAAAGGACCAGACAAAAAAGCTAGCTAGCTATCGTACGATGCACACGTGCGCACGCACCTCGTGGCTGACGCGTCCGCCTGGTTAATCTCCGCCAGCATGTTGGCCGCGGCCATTCCGTTCGACAGCCTGAAGTCTTCCACTTCCTAACACCACCCCCCGGCCGAGGAGAGCGGACCCTTTTAGTGGTGCACTCCACAGACCCGTAAACTTGACTCCAACTCTGAGTAATTTGTGCCCTAAACGGGTCTGCTCTACTACAACGGTTGACTTACCCTCTTGGAACTCCAGAGGCGAAAAACTGACGGCTTGGAACTTCAGGGGGGGAAAGCGACGACTACAGCAACGTACACACTGCTTGATTTGGGGAGGGTGATGCACGTCGGTGTCTGGGTTACAATGGTTGAAAGGAGTCGCGCACCCGTACAGCGGGGACGTACTCATTTTGTTGTTTTTCCCTTAGTCATTTGACCATTGACCTTGCACCCCTTCCCAGACGGCGCACACAAGGCGCGCAGGGTAGGGGGCACGGGAATTCAAGGCTTGAAGTCGACGATGGATCGTGTGGGCTATTTGAACCACATAGTCTTCACTGGTAGGTGCATACCCCCCGTGCGTGCGTGTGTTCTGAATGAGGGAGTTACCTGCTCGTTTGATAAGGAGTTGTCCCAGCCAACTAGAAAGGTCTTCGCGAACTGCACGTGCTTCTGCTCCTCGTCCACTATGAAAAGCTCCTTGCGAATCTGCGTGGCGCGCAAGAGAGGGGAGGGGAAGGAGGGGTGGGCGGAGAGAGGGAGGGAGGAATGGAGGGGAGGGGAAGGAGGGAGGGAGAGAGGGAGGGAGGGAGGGAGGGAGGGAGGGAGGGAGGGAGGGAGGGAGGGAGGGAGGGAGGGAGGGAGGGAGGGAGGGAGGGAGGGAGGGAGGGAAACGAATACTTATGATAGAGGCGCACACATTATTTCTGAATGCTCCTTACATGAAGAGCTCTGTACCCTTGCCCAAACACTGACTTCGATATAATTTTTTCAATGATTCGTGCGCAACCAATACCTTGATGGCGTTAGGTCTCACAAAAGACGAAATCAATGGCCGCTCCAACGAAATCGGGTTAAGTCCACCCTTTCAATTGTGGCTACAGTCCCGTTCGTGGGACACAGTACTCAGAAATTGCGTGATTTGTCCCCAAAACGGAACTGATTGCAGTCTTAACGGTACTAAAAGGGTTAAGAAACCCCCGTCAGTCAGAAACAGTTTTGGTCAAAACGTGCTACGGTAGTAGTGGGGTACCCGCTTCAAGAGCACCCCGTGACACTGCTCTTGCGTAGTAGTGGGGTACCCACCTTAAGAGCACCCCGTGACACTGGTTTTTACGACAGTGCACATACTGCAGAATGTATCCCATGCTAACTAGTTCCAAGTATATCCTTTTTCGTGACAAAGCCGAGTTTTGTTTTGTGTCTTATCTACCCTCTCGTAGAACGCCTCGGTAACACAGCAGACCAGTTCACAGAGCCCTGCAATAGAGATACACTCGAGCCACTGAAAAGATCAGCCGCTCGTCGATTCGTAACGGGAAAACACTGGTCTCAGTTATGCCGCATAGCGGACGAACCGATACGCAACACGCCGCGGCATCAAGACACGCCGTGTTGCTGTTGTTATTGTTGCCGTCGTTGGCTGTGGTCACCGGTGCTGCTCATCGTGTGCTCGGCTGCAACATCGTACAGGCGGAACCGATTCTACGTACTGCTGCCCCCTCTGTACACAGCCGTGCAACCTGTTGCTCCTGTGCCCCGGCCATGGCAGTGGCAGTGGCGATGATCAATGATCAGAGATGTAGGTGTGCACGCCCTAACATCTTCAGCAGCCTGTGACCACACCATGTCCGCCCGCGAGGATCGCTGCAAGGGTAGCAACACCCTACAAGTGATGGACCATTATCGCCAATCCCCTTTCTCTACAAGTGGATGATGCATGCATTGGAAACAAGCGCTACACATTTGAAAACGGAACAATGACAACACGAAAAAAAGAACAAACACAAGAAACGGAGGGACTGGTGAGAGACTTCATTCACCCTAATTTACGGAGATTATTCGCGCGATTTACCTTGGATAGCAGAGTGCCAAAGGAAAGGCTAATACTGCCGTTGTTTCTACCAATCTGGTCAGGAATATAAGGAACGCTTGGCATTCATATTAATTTATAAATGATCCTTATTATTCCGCCCAGAGGGGTATTTATTCTAGGGGAGGAAATAAATATCGCAAGTTGAGCCGGGGAAAACAAAAAAAGCAGAATTGACGACCCCCCTCTCCCCAAAACAACTCAACAACCAAACAAAAGACAAGGGAAAGGAAAGTGGCAAGGACTCGACCGAACCCTACCAGAAAAGTGTTACGATAGTGTAATTATTGTTGCGTTTGCCATCCTCAGCAATGCGAAGAGCACGGTGAGCTTCGACATTGATCACTAACAATCACTCCCTGGAGAAAGAAGAAACATGGTTGAGAGAGACGGTCGACCCCACCTTATCCTCCCTGATCCACTTGACCGTCGCCGACACGACCTGAAGGGAGGTCGTCAGAACTACCATGATGGCGTACACGTTCTCGTGTGAGGCGTCGAAACTAGAGTACGCCACAAATGACGGGATGATTCCTGCCGGTTCGGCGGCGGGAGGAAGGGGGAGAGGGAGGGAGGGGTGGGGGGGGGGGGGGGCACTTATGTCACAATGCATAGCCTTAGCTGTATGGCCATAGACCCTCGCGTCCCACAATGCCGGGACGGAGCGCTAGGTCGAGAGTTTCACCGACCACAGGCAGACATTGCTTGGATCAAGCGAAGGAGGGCGGGGGGCAGGGGGGTGGGCGTGCCTCAATCATTCGGTCATTGACCGCGTATCTCTTTCGAATCGGAGCACCGCTCTTACTCCCATCAGAGGCGCCTTCAACAGTTGGAAGCTCTTCATGTAGTTTCCATAAATTACATAGAAATGTTTTGCTGATCTTATCCCCTTCCTGTTTGGCCACCTGTGGCCGCCATCTATCTCCTAGTATAGCAACTGTTCTCTCGCTACTATCTAGTCTACCAAACTCCTCCGTGTCGCGTGCGTCTACTACCCCTCATCTCCTCCTCCAACAACATCCCGTTCTTCCTTGTACATTTCACAAGCAGAGGGGGGCGGGTACTTAGGTGATGCGTGACGATAAACGTGGCTAAACATGGCATACAGTAGTGTACCGTATGCGTTGGGCACGTCCACCACCTCCTTTCGTTCGAGACCCGACGGAGTGGTCGACCGACCGGGCGACCGATCTAACCGACGAAGCTGGTGCTAATAACACGGTTACTGTCCTGAGTCGCTAGTGCATACCCACCCCCCTAAGGGGCTGGGTAAAGGTGCGTATCATATCAAAAGTGCGCACGCTTATTTTCCGTCTCTTTCAAGTCACAACCCGACGGAACGAAGGAGCTTAAACCGACAAAAATTGGCGCTAAACACGGCGTTACTCCCCCTCCCGAGTCAAGACATGCCTCTCAGGGATACTGAAAAAAAAAGCGTATGCACATAGGCACGTTTTCCGCCTTGTTTTACTGGAAACCCTCGGAAAACCGACTGACGGAGGGGGAGCGCCCACCGACAAAGCTGGCGCTAAAGACGGCGTTGCTGCCCTGAGTGAAAATGTGGTAGACGGTCCACAGCAGGCTCGGGCTCGCGAGGAAGATGTAGGTGCCGACCAGCCAGCGGTAGAAGTGGAAGTAGGAAGCCACCGCGGAACCATAGCGAGCCTATACGAACGTGGCAAAACAATGGTAGAGATAGAAGTTCAGCACGAAGCAGGCATCATACAGAAGAGAATGAGAGGCTTCGTGCGTAAGGTTGTTCTTTTTTTTTTTGTTTTGCCTTCCCCTTGGTCTTTCTTGTTTCGAGGAACTTTCCTATGTATGAGTGATCAACGTTGAGGCTCGTGCCGCGCAATTGTCTGACTGGCGAACGCAACAATGATAACCATTAAAAAAAATGTGCCAGGTATGCATGTATACATATGTTGTACGCATCGTCACTGCGGAGCAACAGCAGCGCAGAGAAGCGCAAGAAGAAACGGTAGGCGTCAGGGAGGGGTAGGCGACGCTTGTTAGGTGGGGTAGGGGGGCATCACCCATGAAACCCTGTGAGACTCACTAACGTGAGGAGCGCTTTACCTCGCCCACTACCCGACTCCGAGAGGAACTGCTGGCTCGTGTTGCTGCGTTCTCGTACCCGGTACGGTGGCATTCCACTTGCTTCACCCACCCATGTTGCGACTATTCTTGTTGTCGCTTTTCTCGTCTCACTGTCTGCGACTACAGCATTAGAATCTCTGTAGCATAAGGAATCAAGACATGACACTGGGTGCAGTACTGATGAAACTGGGTACAAAGAACGGTTAAGTGTGAAGACAAACACACACTGTGCTGCATTAAAAGGTCGGGCCGATGCACAGTCTCAAGATTTACTATTGAGGCGTCCCACAAAACACCCGGCCAACTAAAACAAAAAAAAAACACAAGTATGTATATACAGCAGTAGTGTGTAGTTCCTCCATTGAGAGCAGCCCCAGACGACACGAGTGCACCCCCCGTCCCCCGTCCCCCGGCCCGGAATTGCAGGTATACAAAGGTGTTTGTTCATACGACTACGGCCGTGCAAGACATGAGCACCCTCCCCCCCCCCCCTGCACCCACCCCATCAGACAGATGTGTCCGAGCGAAACAAATGCGTACCACATCCCCACGGTGCATAGCGCGGCGCTGCGTGGCGGCGCAACAGCTGAAGCGAGGAAGAAACCAAACCAAAACACGACAAAAACAAAAAGAAACAAAAAAAAAATGAAAGATGCACACCTCGACAGCCGCAGTTATGTGGAGGAAAAACGATAGTTTATGACGAAGATGTCCCCCGAGAGGGGAGGGAGTTGAGGCGGCCGGGGAGGGGGCGGGGGTGTGTGCTCATTATCGAGCATGGCCGTAGTCATATGACCATAGGGGGGGGGGGGGGGGGGGGCGCGTACTCATTTGTTGCTTGCCTTAGTAATTTGACCATTGACCGCGCATCCCTTTCGAGACGGAGCAAGGGGGGGGGGGGGGGGAGGAAAAACTACAACTCTGGCCGGTACAGTAACAGTTATGATCCCTCCATTGTGCCGGCTGAGTAGTGCCCGTTGCCCGCTTTATATAGCGCCTGCGAAAGTGGCCGGTACAGTAGTGGTCCCTCGTTAGTGCCGGTTGCCTAGTGCCCGCTACAACTCTGTACATAGTGCCGGTGAACTCGCCTGGCACGTATAGGATGAACCAGTGTGGCAGCGTGCGGAGGGATTAGTGCCGGTTTCCGCTATTATAGTGCCGGTATTGTTGGCCGGCGCATATGTACCGGCACTATTATAGAGGGACTATTGCTGTGATGTAGGCCCCCATTTTAAGGGTTTTGTGTTCCCGGACCAAGAGCGGTCTTAGGCGAAACAAAACTTGACAAAACGAAACGCTGCCAATACCTCAGCAAGCCAAACGAAAAATAGCGTAGTGAAGTATAAACACATTAAACGTACATACATACGTATGAATGTGAATTAAGTCATGAAAATATTGTATGACTTGAAACAGGAAAAAGAAACTCTTTGCGAAACCGAAAAAAGAAAACACACACACACACTTTTGCAAAAAACAAGCAAACAAACAAACAAACAAACAAGCAAACAAACGAACAAACCCAAACGTTAACCTGGATGGCCCGTACGTCGGCACCTAGCGGCAACTTTTTCCCTAGCCAGCGGTAGAACCTGCCGGTGAGGTGGGCCAGGGTGCTCGTAGAGATTCCCTCGAGGGTGATGACCAAGTCTTCGTCTTCCTCCATGTCCACCCCCTGCGGAGGGTGGATAAGGTGAGGGTTAGGAAGGGTGTTACGATAGCTAGAGGGGGGGGCGTACCTCTTTCGTTTCTCGACTTAGTCATGTGACCGTTGATTTCACCACCCATCCCTTCCGAACACGAAGTACCGCTCCTGCATGCTTCCGAATAGAGTCGTTCCCAACTACTGGGCGCCGGCTTAGTGTTTTCCTCATGTTGCATTGAAACTCTTCAAAACTCGTATCCGCTTCTGTGGCCAGGCGCGGGGGGGGGGGGGGGGAGTGCACTCGATATCATGCACGGACGCGGTGGAGTGAACGATAGACCCTCGCATCCCCACAATGCGGGGAGGGAACACGTGGAGTCTTCACCGATCAGGCAGACGTTGTTGCCTCCTGCGCCAAGCAGAGTGAAGCCATTCGTGAGGTGTTCGGCGAGTCGCATGAAGGTTGGGCTTCATCCTACTGAGAACCGCTCGTGAGGCGGTCTTGTAGATGGAAGACAGCTTCAATCACCCACGGGTCGGGGGTACGGGGCAGAGATAGGGCAACGTAGGGTGATGACCAAGTCTTCGTCTGCTTCCATCCCCACCCCTCTTCTGTGCGAATGACGGAACTACCGACCGTATTTTTTTTTATCCAGATGGATGCCGTTATTTAGTGTTTCACTGTGGCCGTAACAGAGCTCCGCGTTCGCAGCAAGGGTTGGGTACGATCGTTCTTCGGCGCTCGCTTCCTCTCGACAGTGGCGGTAAGTGGCGCTGAATCAAGTCGAACATTCTATCTTCGGAAGGCTCCGACACGACACGTTACGCTGCAGTAGAGCGCTGGACTACCTTCCCCTCCTGGGAAAAATTCGACCGCTGAGAAACGATCGAACCCCTGTGCTAGCTCAGTGCTCTTGTTTACAGTAGATAGCTGAGGCGTTCTACGATGGAGGTGACACCTTTCCGCTATTTTTTTTTTCTAAATGACGAGGTTTCTTAGCCCAAAATCGTCGGAATGCCAGTCTCGTTTCGAAAATTGACGTTTTTTTTATACCCGGGGCCATGGGATTATTCATCGAGATGCACTTTTATTTTTGCTAATGTCAGTTTTTTGGGTGGGGTATGGAGCTCCTTAAGGTCAAGTGAGGAGCGTCAGAAAAATTGGGGTGAACCTCTATCGTAGAACGCCTCAGCTACACTGGCCCACTATGGGATTGTGTACTGCAGCTCACAAGTTTTCCTTTTTTAGGAGTTTCAGCTGCCGGGTGGGGTTTGTCAGCGTTTTTCAAGCGAGAAAAACACAAAAGTACGTTCATAAACTGCTTGGGTTCAGCGTGGAATCGTTTCATTACTTGGCCTTAGTGTGTGATCATATATTTCCTGGCTTTTGGCTTTAGTGTGGGATCATTAATCACTTGGCCTTAGTGTGGGATCGTTTATTTCTTGGCTGTATTGTGGGACCATGTAATTCTTGGCTTTCGTTGTTAATAGTGTGGGAATATTTAATACTTGGCTTGGTTAAGTGAACGTGGGATTATTTTTTTTGCGGTATGAATGAAAGTGTAAAAGGTTTTCTCACCGCCAGGAGGGCGTTTTTCGCTAGCCGCCGCCTCCGCATCTCCGCGTCGAGATCCCTAGCATTCTTCGCATCCCTCGCGTTGGAACGGTTGATGCCCCCGGTCAGCCCGCTGCGAGCCTGGGCCATCATCAGGTCGTTCTGGTCCTCTCTCATCTGTCGCGCGTCAGTTAGCCACCACACCGACAAACCGACACATCTCGTCGCGTAAAAAGGCAAAAAACCTAATCGATGGTGTTGATCGTTTTATTGGTTTATGAGTTACGTATACGCTTGTTTGTGGGCCTGTTAAACGCTCTGCTGCTGTAATTCAAAATATTTCTCGGGGGAAAATGGTACAAGCGATCCCCCCCCCCCCCACGTCAAACAGCTGCGAGCCTTGGCCGTCATCGTGAGGTCGTGCTGCTCCTCTGTCACAGGTTGCAGGTCAGTCAGTCAGTCAGTCAGTCAGTCAGTCAGTCAGTCAGTCAGTCAGTCAGGCAGGCAGGCAGGCAGTCAGTCAGTCAGTCAGTCAGTCGGTCAGTCAGTCAATCATCACTCCGAAAGCCCGAAACACACGAAAACAAACAAACAGAAACGGTGAGCACAGTTTTGATTTCTATGTTTCGGGGAATCGGTGAGGATATTTTCTTTCCTTTTTTTTTTTTCGGATTTTGGGGAATGAATCAAATCAGTTGTATCGGCTCTGATGCTATTTCAGGAGGCCATATCATACCCACGACAAGACTCCAAAAAACATGCATCACCCCCCCCCCGATGTTTGCACACCAATTTCGCCTCTGATTTATTGTGCCCGTTCCGTGACAAAGCGACTTGGGGAAAATGGAACACCCAATATCATCCCCCCGGGGCCCTCTCCCCCCCCCCCCCCCCCACCCCTGACAGCTGCGAGTCCTAGACTGTCACCGATTTGATCAGGCCGTTCTGGTCTCCCCTTTCCTCCGGACATCACCACAACGAAAAACACAAAAAAAAAAAAAACACCACCAACACCAACACCACCGCCAACAGCAACAGCAACAACAACAACAACAACACAAGCAACAACAGCAACAACAACAACAACAACAGCAGCAACAACAACAACAACAACAACAACAACAACAACAACAACAACGATGTTCATTCCCGGTGTACCCGCCCCGCCAAGAGTGCCGAGCTAAGACGTTGCAGTCGATGTTTGGACGGTATTCCATCATCATCATGACGTGCGTATGTGCCGTCGATACGGTCTACAGACAGACGCCGGGTATGTGGAGTGGGCCGAGCTTTTGTTTCTTTTTTTTTTTTCCCCATCCCATGTATTCTATTCGCCCTTCTTCTCTGTCTCCCTCCTAAAACGGGTCGCGACTCAGATCCGGGGTCACATATTAGTAGCGGGCTCTTCTCCCTCTCTCCTCCATAGGACAGCTCGTGCCTTGCGCGTGTTTTATCGCGAGAAAGACTTCAGCGCCGCTCTTCCGACGTCGACTCGCATCGAAATTGGGCTTGGCTCGATCGCGTTTGCAGGTATCAGACTATTACCTTTGGTCGAGCAGGAAAGTCTGTACTCACAGTAACTCTAGAGGCTGATTGAGAGCGTTTTATTTCGTAGGAGTCTGCCATTTGATATATATATAAAAAAAACAAACCAGGCAAATGGGAACAACGCCCACTGCCCACTACCCACCCCCCCCCGCTTCCCCATTCAGCCGCTGCGAGCCTGGGTCATTATGAGCTAGATATCGTTCTGGTCCTACCCCCGCCCCCCCCTCCCTCCCTCCCTCCCTCCCTCTTTACCTGCCTACGTTCCTCATCTAAACCCTGCCCCGCCAGACCTGCAGATATTAAAACTAAACAAACCACAGCGAGTGGAGTTTTATGAAACCAATCAATCCTTCCCTGCTCTGCTACCCACAGCTACTTGCACCGACATGAAAATGGAACCAAGCTCAACTTCTTTCCCCCCCACCCCCACCCCCGCTGCCCAAAACCTCACGGCGCTTCGCGCTTGGTGCAAGCAATGGAAACCCGACGTGCTCCGTCCCGGGATTGCAGAGATGCAAGGGTCTATCGTCACACGACTACGGCCGTGCATGATATTGAGTACACCCCCCCCCCCCCCCCCCGCTCCCTGGGTATAACTGAACACCCCTCTCATGCTGGCGCGCGCTGAGCTCTTTCGAGCGATCCCACCGGCCGGCGCACGACGACAGGAGTAATTTGAGGACGGGAATGATATGAATGAGCACCGAAAAGAAGCCAAAGCCATCCGAGGTTAGATGTTGACATACCCGGGATAGTGCTACAAAGGCTCGCATAGGTGCCGGCAGTGCGCTCTTGTGGATTTCGTATTTTTTTCCCATTTTTTGTCACCCGCCAGCATGCGACGTGTGTTTGTGTAGCAAAAGCAAATACACGATTGAAAAAAAAAACCCGACACCCTCCAGACCGATTGACCTGTGGCCCGTGCAGGACGAATACGTCCAATCAGGGTTTCGATGATAACTTGTGAAATACAACGAATTTAGTGAGCACAACGGGGGTTTCTTTTTCTCCGTACACTAAAATCAAGTCGGTTCTCTCAATCCCCCACCGAATGTATTCAAAATGTGCGCTTCTGGACAAAAGCACGATGTTTTTCGCTAATTTTCAGTCCTGGTGGAACGGCAACACCAAACCGGTGTAGGCGTTCGTGGAAGGAAGCGTTTTCCTGCAGTCTATCTTGAAATCAAAAAGTGTGTTTGGTTTCTTGCCGATAACGATGGAAGAACATATCGTCCCAAGATTTGGCTACTCGCCGATATCTCCCATCACATTTCAAAAATATGAAAATCAGACATATTCCCAGCGTGGCAAACTAGGAAACCCGCTCGGAATCCATCGTCATATACTTGACTCATCAGATGCGCGCCCTTCAGATGTGACGATGGAAGAATTTTCGATTTTTCGACAATAATGAGGCAAAGGAAACATTCGAAACAAAGAACATCAAAACTAGGAAGCTCTCCGCGACGAGATCAGCCTTTCCAGGGTATTTTTAGATTTTTTGTCATTTACCCCTCCCCCATGGCACGAGGTACGTAGGCGTACCTGAACGCTGGGGAGAAACTGAAGTTTTACGGCTGCACGGACTGCTTCATGTAATACCCAAACCCTCCCTGAAATAAAACGCTCCCCGTGCATCTCTGCCGTCAAACAGCATCTGAGCCCGCGCCCACTCCCTTCTGGCATCTAATCATAAACCCGCTCGCTGTCCATGGAAAATGTATCCTAAATCTTAACCTTGTCCCAGCAATCCTTCAAGGCTATATCTACTTAGGGTCGTATGTTTGCAGGGAATTCACTTAGTTACCCCCCTCCTAGTGAGAGGCTAGCTATGTAGGCTGGGATCCTATTAATTTTAATTTTCATGTCTACACACGAGTGGTTGTATATCGGGTTAAGCTTCATTTTTTTCTCTTTCGAAAAACACAAAACCCAAAAAAGAAACGAATTTTGGGTGGAGATAAAAAGCGTCCCATAACCCTTTTTCGAACCGCGGTCCCGTTTTGGGGATAGAACACTCTAATTATAAGTAATTCGGCCCCAAAACGGGACTGCAGTCATAGTAAAAGGGTCAAACGAGGAGAGGCCTCAGAACATTCAGGTGGCGCCTGCATGGTGTGGTTGGAATCCCATCGATGTTTGACACTTGAGTGATCCAGTAAATATCTATAGGCACGGAAGTTGTCTTTCGGGGGTTGCTGTAAAGCTCGAGTTGAAAAAAAAAAAACGAAACAAACAAAAAAATTGGGTCGATATTAAGTAGCTTCCTCAACCCTTTCAAGACTTGCAGTCCCGTTTTTTAGGGCAAGCCGGTCAAATTTTGCCTCAGAAACGTTTCCGGCAGAGGTACGTAGCACTTTGTTTTTTTTTTTTTAGCTTTTTTGCCTTCTGAGGCAATATGCATGGATGGCAGAGCTCCTCCACTGAAAAACTGCCCAATAAGGCGCATGCCTTGCAAGCCATGCGCCTTATCGTAGCGCCATTATGTTTCGTCAGCATCGATCAATAGTAGGTCATGGGATTTGTTTGTAGCGACATCATGTTTCGTCAGCATCCGTCAATAATAGGCCATGGGATTGTTATGTGGATTTCCTCAAAAGGGAGGAGCCCCGGCAAAAAAGTTAGGCGCTAACCCTCCAAGGCAAGCAAGCACGCACGCGTCCCCTGTCTTATACCGTGGAAACCCCTCGTCGTCCTAAATCGAAAAATAAAATAATATATATAGAGAGAGAGAGAGAATCACCTGCTCTATCTTAACCTTGAGCTCCTTGTTCTCCTCCTGCGCGGCGGCCGCTTCCTGTCTAGCCTTCCCCGCCTGCTCCCTGAAGTCGTGCAGCAGGTTCATCAATGCCTAATCATTACTCGACCCCGACCCGACCCCGAGCAGCCAACGCCATTTCGGGTTTCCGAGTTTCGCGGAGACCAAACAAAATGCATGGCGGCGGGGGGAGAGAAGGCGGCAGCAGTGCTTAGAGCATGGCGCGATTAGCGCACTCAAAGAGCGTTGAGGTGGTACGGGCGTGGGTGGGAGCGACAGTTTTTTCGCGCTTTTAGTTAAGACTGCAGTCCCGTTTTGGGGACAAAACCACTCAAAATCCCCGAGTGATTCTTGTCTTCAAAATGGGACTGCAGTCTCAACTAAAAGGGTCGACAACGGTAAATGGTGCTGAATTAAGTCGAGCGTTCCATTTTCGGAAAGCCCTCTCCCGACCAGACACTTCCTTTCGAGTACGCCACTTTGTTCGATACTTGCTGGCAAACCTTTCCGTCCGCTGGAAAAAATCGAGCGCCCGAAAGAAATCCGATCGCATCACCCCCTGTGCCAACAGGGTGCCTCGAGCAGACAGAGCGGAAAACACGCCTCCTTCAAGGGGTGAGCACGCTTGTGTTCTGCTGCCGCCGCGTGCGGGACCGAATTCTAAAACGAGCGGGTCATTTTTCGATCGACTGTGGGATCGCACTCAATCGAGATTGGGTCAAGCTCGATCTACTGTAGGAACGGATAAAATTCGATCGAGAATGGGTAGAATTTTGATCGACTAAAGGGTAGACTTCCATCGTGAATAGGTCGAAATCGATCGAGAATGGGTAGAATTCGATCGAGAATGAACTGAATTCGGTCGAGAACGGGTAGAATTTTGTATCGACAAATGGGTAGAATTCGATCGAGAATGGGCAGACTTCGATCGTGAATGGGTAGAATTCTGATCGGCAATTGGGTAGAATTCGATCGAGAATTGGGTTAGTTGATCGTGAATGGGTCGAAATCGATCGAGAATGGGCAGAATTCGATCGAGAATGGGCCGAATTCGGTCGATAATGGACTGAATTTGACCGAGAAGAGGTCGAAATCGATCGAGAACGGACTGAATTCGCTCGAGAATGGGTCGAACTCGATCGAGAATGGACGCATAATACTGTAGGGGAGGTGGAAAGCATTTTTTCTAAGGCGCCTTTTCTGGGAAGTTCTACGACTATTTCTGACCCAAAAAACGGCTGTAGGAAGATCCTGACCTCTGCCCTAATGAGATACCGTGCAGAATCTGGGTTGAGTGTCTCATAGCATATATCCAACCCAGGAAAACATGGCGCTACAGTATGTCATACCGGTAGCAGATTGTACAGCCCCCTCACCCGGAAAATGTTGAGCTACTGCGGATAGATCATATAGATCAGAAATGTACCAGTCCCCTGAAACGTCTAGACCGAGAGTTGGGGATCGGTGGACCTATCTATCCCAGTGATTAAAGGTTGCACATCAACGGCCAGATCATGATCTATATATCTACAGATAGATCATCTAGTTTCTCGTCTGCCGTTGTGAGAGGTCGTGGAGGACCTATCTATCTGCACGGCACAGCTCCAACCCAGGAAGTATGTGCGCTGGATCGTTAAGATTGTGCGGGTCCCACCCGGCAAAATGAGACGTTGATCATACAGGCCAGGAATGGGTCTGCCATGAAAGATCTAGATCATCAGATGAGCTGTAGATCAGCTGTCGATGATCTGTAGATGATCTGTAGATGATCTGTTGATGATCTGTTGATGATCTGTTGATGATCTGTTGATGATCTGTTGATGATCCGTAGATCATCTGTAGATCATCTGTGTATGATCTGTTGATGATCTGTAGATGATCTGTCCGATAAAGTGTGAAAGGTTGCCCCTCCCCATCCCACCTTGAGCTGTTTGGTTAGCTGGGCCATGTGGAGCTTCTGCCGGCTCCTTTCCTGCGCTTCCCTTCCGCGCACGACAGAATTGTCCTGCCGAGAGGCATGGCATGGGAAAGCAGCAAACGTACCCTGTCAATGCGCTACTGATACCCCCCCCGCCCTCAACGCTTCGATGCTATCGTCCATATGCAAGAAAACCCGCCTCTAAAGCGGTTCTTAGTAGGATGCAGCTCACCCTTCATGCGACTCGCCCAACACCTCACGGCGCTTCGTGCTTGGTGCAAGCAATGTCCGCCTGGTCGTTGAAAACCCAACGTGCTCCGTCCCGGCATTGTAGGGATGCGAGGGACTGTGGTCATATGGCCATGCATGATAATGAGTACACCGCCCTCCCTCTGCCCACTCACGGGGGGTAATTTGTACCGGTACCACTGTGTCTGTAGATATGAAGACCATTTGGAATACAAATCAATAAACAAGTATCACGTGCAGAGTGGTACGTCGGACCCCATGCAGGCAGTAGAAACAATAAGCCAAGTGTCAATGTCAGTTTTTCTGCTCTTGCAGGCTGCGGTACATATACACTATACCTGGTTGGTTCTTATTTGGTCATCGTAGTCTATCCACGTGTAGATAGCAAGAGCTTGCTTCTTACCAGAGCGTGGAGGAACATCGACGGCCTCTCAATATCATGCCAGAAAAAACAAAAAAATGAATAAAACAAAAACTGACAAAACATTAGATTCATCGCGCGCTACGATTCGTTTAGAAGAAACTAGAAAAGAAAAATGCACTTAAATAAAAACCTCAACACCTGAGACCAATAAGACAGCCAAAGTAGTGTGCCTTATAGGGCTTGTCCTGCGCTAGGGTTGCATTGTTTTTTCTAAGATAGAGGAGTATCTTTCGACATCATGAAAAAAAAAAAAGCTTCAGAGATGATCCCGTATATAGTCCATTTATAGGTGTACCACGAGTACCGTAAAAAGAGCTTGGAGGTCGCAGAGAGGGTGCGGTCGTCTTCTTTTCAGCGCTCTCGATTCTTTCCGGAAACGGGGAAGGTTAAGGCTTGCCATTCCCGAACAACAACAGCGAGACGTTTTCGGAAAGATCTGGTCCGACAGGACCTTCCGAAGAAGCAATGCTCGACGCATTAAGCACCCTTATCACCGCTGCTCTATCTGGACAGAAGAACGAGCGCTGAAAAAGGGTTGCACCCCTGCGTGAGAACTCGGCGCTTTTTTCACGGTGCTGCTTTTTGTAAAGCACCGGCGGCATTTCAACGGTAAGGCACCAACGATGGAGGCATGCCTTATTTGGGTTATTTTTTGGAACCAAAAAAGGTACAGTATACCAGTATCGTAGCATGCCCCACCTGACGAAAAGGCAGGCATACCTTATTGGGTAATATTTTTGGACGAAAAAGGGTACAGTATACTCCTATCGTAGCATGCCTCAACTGACGACAAGGCACCAACGACAAGGCATACCTTATTGGGTAATATTTTTGGACGAAAAAAGGTACAGTATATCCCTATCGTAGCACGCCTCAGCTGACGACAGGGCGCCAACTATAGGGCATACCTCAATGGGTAATATGTTTTGGACAAAATAGGTACAGTATACCTCTATCCTCACCTGACCAAACACGACTTCGTCATTGCCATCATCGTCATCATCATCGTTATTTTCGCCGTCATCATCGTCACTTGCATCCGAACTGCCGCCGCTCGCGCCACCTCTCTTCCTTAAAGCCACACCGTTGTTGCTACGTCCTTTTTTTGCTGTTGCACCGCCGCGGGTGCTACTTGTACCCCCCCCTCGGTCTTGAGCGTCCGTATTTTCAGCGGTGGCTTGTTGTTGTCTCCTTCCCGTCTGTGAGCCCAAAAATTTCGTTAATGCCGCGATAAAGAAAATGTTATGTGATTTGGTGTTTGTTGGTGGTGTTGGTGTTGGTGTTTGTTGGTGGTGTTGGTGTTGGTGGTGGTGTTGGTGGTGTTGGTGGTGGTAGGGTGTCCTCCAACCTTATTTCGTTCTTCCCTGCCCACCTTGCTTGTGTTTGTGCCGCGAAGGTAGGGCCAGTTTTTGTCTTGTTTTAATATTACGCAGGCATCACTTTTACTCCCCAGCTCAGCTGGTGGGAAATTCTTAGCCTCGACGGTGGCACCCTTTCCGCCCCCGCCGGTACTTTCACCCATGTTTATCAGGCGTTTTTCCCGGTATAAGCACCGAACCGCGGTACGGTTTATCTGTGTTTTTGCTGAATCCTACGGTGCAGTGCGTTTTCTTAGCCTTGGAGATATCGTGTGGTGTTG
The DNA here is from genome assembly GCA_031763025.1 of Macrocystis pyrifera. Taxonomy (NCBI): domain Eukaryota; class Phaeophyceae; order Laminariales; family Laminariaceae; genus Macrocystis; species Macrocystis pyrifera. Next base: position 10,648,782 of record JASSKH010000022.1, read on the forward strand.
CGCGGTGCTGCGGTTTGGTTTTGTTTCGAGAAAATCTACGGTGCGGTACGGCGGTGAGGTTTGTTTCGAATCAAAGTCTTAAGACGCGGCGCGCTGTTCGACCAAACCGCACCGAACCACACGGCGCACCCGTAAAAAAAATCGCACCGTGAAAAGCCCTGGTTTTGATGGAGCACGGGGTCCATTCAGCGTCCCCTCTCCGCTCGTCGATTTTTCATCGTTTTCCGACAACTCGCTAAGGCAGAGAGAGGCCAATTGAGGAGGAAAAGGAACACAATTTCACATCGAGCTCCTGAGGAGTGTCTGCGAGAAAAGAAGGCACATCGCTCTACAGCTCGTATTGTTTGTCACAGGGGAACGTAGCAATCAGAACCAAATACTGTGTTGGGATCGTGATCGTAGTACTTGAGAGGCGTACCTTAAGTTAAATGGAAAACCAGGGGTTTTCCCAGATACGCACGAGCCTTGCTCTCGGTCTCCATCGTGTACGAAAGGAATAAAGCTGCTCTAATTATATCTCTAAGAAAACATCACAATTGCGGTCCCAACGAGTACCTGCTCAATAGGCAAACCTAACAAGGGATACAAAGTGTCCCGACCTTGACCTACGGAGATACATACCACTCTGTCTCTTAATTTAAGGACTATTTGTGTACTATTAATAGTATTGAATCAAAAAAGGAATTTAGATTTAGATGCAGAGTGGTACGAAGCTTTCTGGGTCCGTCGCGGGCTTTCAATGTTGCAGTATGGCCCCTCGAAACAATAGGAGAGCTCAACGGCGGGTCTGCGTCGAGCTCTCAGCAAGTCCTAAAAACACTATCAGTGGCGAAAGTCACGAGTTCTCGCTCTAGAGCTCGGCCGTCCAGGAGACCTCCTAATCGGGGATTTTGCGTCGAGCTCTTCAAGAAATGGCGAATACTATCCAACAAAATACCAGCTAGTAAAACGACCCCCATCGCATTCGCATTTCTTGGAGACCTCTATGGCAGGAGACCTCAACAGCGGCTGTGGGTCGAGACCCTGACAAGTCCTGAACGCAATGTCAGGGAGAGAAAAAAGTAACCCCCCCATCGCTCGCTCGCATTTCTATAAGAGGATATATCAGCTGTGGCTCTGTGTCCAGCTCCCGACGAATGAAGCATCCGATAAAACATTCAGCAAGAGAACAAAAAAAAAACATCGCTCGTGCGCCTTTCTATAACAGGAGACCTCAGCAACGGCTCTGCGTCGAGTTCTCAACGGATAGCTAACAGTGTCCAATAAAAAACATACGCGAGGAAGAAGCAAATACGAAAATAGCTCCTATCGCTCTCGCCTTTCTGGGAGACCTCAGCAGCGGCTCTACATCGTCGAACTCGAAGCCGTTGAAGACCGCGAGGTCGTTGACCTCCCAGTCGCTATCCTGCTCCATGTGCAGGTCCGACTGAAAAAGGGTCGAGCTCTCGCCAAGGGAGCCGAGGTTACCAAAGCCGCCCTCGTCGAAAATGCCTCCATCTCGGCTGAGGGGGGGGAGGGGGGGGGGGGGGGGGGGGGGGCATTCAAGAATATAAGGGAGTTGGACTTGCGTGCGTGAGATTCACGCATCTGACATACTACCGATTTCCACGTCATGATTTAGACCTGACAAGGGAAGATAGATTCCTGACCTATACGTAGGATCTACAATAGCTGGCTTTCTGGGTGGGAGCCGTACAATCTAGATGGTCGAGGACATGTGTCCTGGGAATTGGATATGTACTCTATGATGTACAGATCCTGCACAACGTGCCACGGCGACCGATCAGGAGCTAGATTATCAAAAGGATGATCTAGATGATGTAGATGATCTATCTGTAGACGATCTGCATGATCTGTAGATTATCTGCCCGACTTGTGATAACTTGTTTCTTTTCTTTTTTTCCCCCTAATGTTTTGCCTCTACGATCTGGGGATGTCTACGAGTCATTCACGTTGAACCGCATGCCGCACACTGTCGATTGGCATACTACAGTATATAATGCTCAAAAATTAGAAACTGGGTTGATTCGTGGAGCGAGCATATATGCAGTACTGGATTATGGCGTGACTCTCAACTCTTTAACTTACACGGACGCCGTAAAATTAGGGTATTTGCTCTATTCCAATTTCGATTGGGATATGAAAAATATTTGAAACCGACAACCATAAGGAGAGCTGATAGGATGAATTGGTGAATCCGAAGGCGCTAGCCAATCAGAAGATGCTCCGTTTGCTGACCAGCCAACAGAGAAACCCAGCCCAAGAATATTTCGAAGGTTAAAAACGTTATTTTGGCAAATTTGTCCGTCGGAAACATTTTCTTGGTTGGCAGTGCTGTTACAGCAGTAGTTTACGTATAGAAAACAGACTACAAGAAACTCAACCCAGGCAAATCATTCGCGAACCCCCTATATAATATAGGCTGAAGCGACGGACGGACCGACCGACCGACCGACCGATCGATCGGCCGGGTCCACCAAGGCGCACAAGTTGACTCTTGACCACTCACACTTTTGGGGGTTACACTATTAATAGTCGTTTCTTGCCTTTCCAGAGCTTCTGAGCGAGAGGGAAAGTAGTATTTTTCAATGGGGAAGCGTAGGTAGTAACGCTTCCACAACACAACAGAGGGAAAGGTGATATAATCACAGACGGATACAACTATGCCCCTCCTGAACGACAGCAACGTATCGCATACCCCCATACATACATACCGGTGCTACCTTTGGTACATACTTTAGTGCAGTAGTGTAAAAAGCTCTAGGCTGCGCGTGATGCGCCGAATCAAAAACGCGCCACGATACTGCTGCATCATAGTCAGCGCGTACATGATCCTGGTTATAACCTAAATACTGCTGTCCTCTCTTTGGCAGACATGCAGGATATGTGAGGAGAAGAACACGCCAAGAACGCGGCCGGCAACTTCGTGCCGTGCACATATATGATAGCCTCGCACCGGAAGAGTCGGTATTCGCGACCCCTTTGGCCACTGGCCGTGTTGACCGCATATCTTGCGTGCGGTTTTGGGTGTGCTATATGCACTTACGCTGTTGATCGTGGAGGAAGCAATAATACTCAAATCTCTCGGGAACACAGCAGTCTATGCTTTGTACATACATTCGTATGCACGTGAAAAAATATACATCACGAACCGCCCACCGCGGACTCAATAAATCTACACCAGTACCGCCGAGTGCATGCTCGTAGGGACTTTTTCTTCTTGCGTAAAAAAATGATTGGTGGAAAGCGCGAGAGCGTGAGCTAGCTACATCCGATGAAAATCGACGAGCAGAGTGGGTGTGCTGAACCCTATGCGCGGCAAAAAATAAAGGTACGTACCGGGGGGGAGAAGAGACGACACCTGTGACCACGGCTTGTCCAGAAGAAGACCGCTGAGGGTAAAACCTCCGACGGGTTAGGCTGGAAAGTACAAGTGATGACTCAAAAAGAAAACAGGTACGTACGACAGCAGCACGAGTAGACTACTACTGTACACCGCCGTTTATTTCATCTTGACCCGTCCCGCAGACAGCCAGTGGGGCTAATTCAGTATATAATACGAGTAGCTGTTTCGGTGTTCTGTGACTTCACAAACACTCACTGCTGTGCACTGTGCACCCCCAAGTTTTGCGGACAAACTACGGTGGTTGGTGCTGCTGTGCATGAGGAGAGCACTCTTCATGGGATCAGAGGCAGCAGACAACTACTATTACTACGAGCGAGTAGGATTTGTTTTCCCAGGATCGTGATGCTGTAACCGTACAACGCTGCTATGCCGCTTACTCTGGCTCCGCGGTGGGCGAAACCCTGACGTTTTTTTTTCCTGTCCATCCCCCCGCGGCAGACCGACGGACGACAGCCGAGCGTCCAGCAAGAAGAGAGGGCAGGCCTGCCTCCTACAGATACTCAAGTCGAACGTCCATCGACATTTCGCGCCGCCCGGCCAGGCCGCTAGGGCTCCGCTCCCCACACCAGACAGTATCCGTGCCCCATGCTCCCGTCGTCTACTAGTTAGTGTATATGTACAGTAGCTCACTCGTACATGCTCACTGCTCCTACTGCTGTATCGATACAGTATTTCGATCAACATCCACAAGGTTACCTGTTGCGAACGGTTCGTTAAGCCTTGTCTGGTCGACAATATAATTCGCGTTTGATCTATGATATAAATAGCAAATGTTTCATTATATTTTCGGTCATGTAGTGTTGCGCCGCATATTTCCCGTTACTGTGAACCGGCACAATATTCCGCCGCATTTTTACCCGAACCGGCACAATATCGCTTTCTTCTGTTTTTTTTCCTTCTCCTTTGTTCCGTTCTTCGTCGCCGCTGCTTGCCGTGCTCATGGTCATGTTATACTATTGCTGTAGGTCGTGAGGCGCAATCACAGCAACGCAGAACCTTGTGCTGGAACCGCATGATGGTTGAAAGTTCGCCTCTGGCTGCTCCATCATCACTGACCCCAAGGGGTGCCGACGCTGCTGCTGCTGCTGCTTCTGCTGGTGGGGATGTCACGGGCCCTGCTGCCGCTACTGCTGCGTCACGGCGGCGGGATAAGGTCGGCGGCGGGTTGTCTCGGGCCAAGGCTGCTCACCAGAAAGAGCGGCTGCGAATCCTGTCCACGCCGCAGGTTCGACATCACGTCATGAAGGACTTAACCAAGGTGCGTGCCGCCGCGGCTCTTTTTTTCTAGCGCTTTGAGAAGCAAGTGCCGGACGTTAGGTGTTGGGTGTGCGTCGAATTGTGACAGAAGCAGTAGTGCCCCCCCTCTACGGTTGAAAGCTGGAGACTCGACGACGACAAACGGAGTTGGCCGCATCTATTAGTTGCTGTGTTCGAATTTGCAGTGAAGTTGAGGTTTGACCAGCAAGGTATCAGATCGCTTCTACGTACCGCCGGAGGTCAATGTGTAGAGCAGTACCAACAACAACAAAAATGCCCAACAGAGGCGGAGAACTGTATACACCGGCCCACAAGTGCCCAGCCCACACCGACGTACAACAGTTAGAGTTCTTTTTTGCGGTTGTTGGTGTTGGTGTTGTTACGTATTGTTCTCGCATGACCGCATCGCCACAAGCAATGCAGTCCGTGGTCACGCTTTGCCGTCTATCCGCATCCCTAAACCCTTCCCTAAACCCTTGATCAGTGATTGTGAGTGTGCCGTATGTATGATTGTACTGTAGTATGGTACAGCGAGCATCAGAATATATACACATCCGAAAGCGACACTCATCCGTTCACACGTGGCTCCTTTTCATTGCGTGCAGCAGTTTACAGCAGTATCGTCGATAATAACGCCGTGAGATCCACATTGCGGACTTACTGTTGTTGTGCCTCGCACTGCCGTGGAGTGTATATATGAGTACGTGCCCGCACATGGTTTCAGCAAGAAACGCGACCAATCACTGCAGCCGTAGACGGCTGCTTGTCTCCCATAGAGTAACATTATAACCCCCTCTGGCCTTAACCCCTCTACAGTAGTACTGCAGTCCCATTATGGGGACAAACCAGTCTAATTCCAAGTGGTTTGTCCCCAACACGGGACTGCAGTACTAAAAGGGTTAAGGACCCCCGTTGTGCGTACAAAAACACTTGGAAATAGAGTCAATTTTAGGTTTTTCGTTTGGTGCACTACTATTACGGGGGACCATAGTAAATAGGACCAAATATTGTTATAAAAAAAAGGCAAATATATAGGTTTTTGTGTGTACCGTAGGTCCTATTTACTATGGTCCCCCGTAACAAAAAGGGTTAAATAAAGACAGAGCGCGAGGTATGATACATATATGACCCTGTTGATGCATACGCGCGAGAACGCAGAGAAGAGAATTGGCACGAAACCTCTACGATACCTACTCGGTACGTACCGCCAGGTGTAAGAGTCCATCATTGCCCCCCACCAAGCATCTGAACAACACCTTATTATATTATATTACACGCCGACCCCAAGCCGCCTAAAGGGTTGGTGCTAGGGTTAGGGTTGGCGTTAGCGTCAGGATCTGTGTTCCCACCTACTAGCTGTCCGTCTTGTACGTTTTTTTGTTGGTTTGGCTGATTTTCTAATCCATGAAGTACTTGCTTCGCCCTTACTTCCCCTCGTAACTCAGATCCGGGGTGACTTAGCAGGCTTTCCCCCCCACCTGCTGAGGTAGGTACGCGCCTTGACTCGTTTTCACGAAAAGGGTTTATTGCAGTTTCGTCCCTCGTCGACTCGCGCCGAATGTGGGCACACCACACCTTTCGCCTGACATTTTCTGAGAGTACGACATCACCATGTATCGTTTCAGGAGGAAATCCATGCCATGGTGGATTTGGCGTACTGGTCCGACTTCGATACGTCGAGGAGGGACGCCGCGTCTGCCTTCGCCACTCTCAGCATGAACGGTTAAAACAACTATTACGGGGGTCCATAGTAAATAGAACCAAATATTGTAAGTAAAAATAGCGAAATATAAAGTTTTTTTGTGTGTACCGTAGGTCTTATTTACTATGGTCCCCCGTTATACCCGGTATTTATAAGACGGTGTTGCATACGTACGGCGCAAAGAGCGTCGAATTCGCACAAGGGGGGGTGATTGTTTTCGAGTGCTCGCTCGACGACGGTAAAGGGTGCTACAGAAGTAAATTTTTGTAGAACATTTCTATTTTCGGAAGGCTCTCTCTCTCTCTCGACCAGAAGATCTTTTCTGAAAACACATTTTGTTACGGTGCTGGCGAGCCTTCCCGTTCTGGACAAAAAAAAAAATCGAGCTCTCAAAACAACGATATTTTCGATTTGTTTTGTTCGGGGGTACCTGGTGCTGTAGTTTCCCTCGGCTCGGAGGAACCCCGCCAGTCAGCATTTTTCACTGCTGGGGACAGATCTGTTATGGTACTGCTTCGGACGAGGCTGAAAGCCCCGGTAATTACCTGGGTTCAGGTATTGGGATCACATTTGTAATACTTGGGAGGCGTATCTTAGACGGAAAACCAGGGGGGTTTTGCCAGCGAGGCTCGAGCCTTGCTCTCAGTTTCCCCGTGCCGCAAAGGAATAAGCTGCCCTTCTTCTGTCTCTGAGCAAACAACACAGATCATCGATCCCCCGTTTTTCATTATATACTGTATACTTTTCGATAGTAGATACATTCCTGATGTGTGTACGATCTACACTAACAGTGTGTCCTCATGCTGTTACCTGGTGAGATTCGTATGCTACACCTGCCACGATCTGGGAACAAGTTTCCAGAATCGGATCTTGTACGGTATATATAGACAGCGCACAACTTGTCAACACGGCAGGTTAGGATCATCTAGATCATCTACTGTAGATGATGTTACCACGCCTTCCCTCAATATAAGGACAGTTTCCGTACTAATATTAATTACAAGCGTTTACATATATTGAGGGACAGAGTGGTATCTGTTTGTGATCTATCTGCAGATCATTTGTCCGACGTGCGGGGATGGCTCCGCGAGAGAACGACACGAGGTCAACGGCAGGCACGCAAGGTCAAGCGGGAACTTGCATTCATACGAAGCACTCCTCCGAAAATAAATGACGCATACCGGTATGTCTCAACATCACGTGCCTCCACCTCCGCTCCCTTCGTCCCCCCCCCCTCCTCCCCTCCCCTCCACCTTCTGGCCAAACGAACGAATCAAAAGACCACAACATAGATGTGCTGGACAGGGCCGGCGTTTTAGGCGCCGTGTTAGCTCTTATAGCGCGGGAAGCTGGCTCGGTCCGACAGAACAAGCGCACGCTGAGCAAGGCCAGCACCGATTGCCTCCAGGTTAGCGTTGGACACCGTCTCGAATGCTTCGAGACATCAAAATATCGAGTTCCGATCTGTCAAAATGTTGAAGTTGGCATACGTAGTGTCGAAGGCGTTTTTCCCTCTGTGCACCCCTTGGCGCTCCCGAGTTTTCTTTACGCTGATACCTACACTGATATTTTACGATATATCGAAGTATCGAATTTCGGCACACCTGACAAGGCTCACCGTAGTTTGAGTAGGCGGTTGGTTGGCATTTTACCGGCAGCCCAACGGTCTTAGGACCATAACAAATGGCGTCGACGGCAGGAGATGGGCTTTGGGTCGCGGCATCGCATCTCACTACCCTCCCTCAATATATATTCCCGCAAAAATAAATGTTTCTTGGCTCTCAGGGTCAGACCATTATTCATGAAAACGGTGAATGACATACCTGTATAACATATGTGTTGAAACTAGAGGTAGTCATTTACTTTCCAAAGTCGGGCAGACGAAATCGGAAAAAGTTGAACTTCCCCATGTCGAACCTCAAAAACTCCTACTCTCCCTGCGGGCCCCCAGAAATTGGACCCATTTGTATATATGTATATTTAGCATCCGGTCCGTTTCAGTTGGCATAAGGTACCTAAGGTACCTGCGCGGGACTTCTGTGATGGTATTACCTGCTGAGCTATAGGGGTAAAATATCGATCGATTACCCAGCCCAGGGAAATCCTTTTAGCGCCCTCCCCCCCGTATAGCTCTGAGCGCGGGATCTTTGGGGCGTCGGTACCGTATACGTCTGTACGCTGACCTACCTACTACCCGCTTCGTTTCATTACCTGGGGAACCAGGGAGATAGTTTTTTTTGGTCGCGCAAACCGTTTCTATAAAAGTGACGTTCGAAGTGAGAGAGTCGAACCAATGCTACGGTAGTCGTGGCATATCAGGAAACAAACAAATGAATCGCGGTGGGTAAACATGTATCTATATATATATATGTTGTACCTATGTTTATACCCTGGTGTATATTATATATATTATTTATATATTATATATATGTTGTATATAATGTTCGCGTGGGTATTCGCAGGACGCCTCGTGGTGCTTGCGGCGCATGCTGCGGCGGGACGACATAAAAAGCCGATTTCTGGAGGCGCCCGGAGGACTGACGAACGTCCTGGCCCTTACAGCGTCGGAAGAAGTAACGCTCAGGCAGTGAGTGGTTTACTGCAGTTCGCCTATATATACATCTTCATGTTTTGGATCTACCCAAGCACCGACGGTTACACGTCTTTGCGCGCACGTTCTACAGCCGGTCGATTCTGCTGTAGATACTTATATTTCTTGTGTTGCCGGGTGGTGAGCCGTACAATAAACCTAAGCGTGATCTCCGGTAGGACTTTTTTTTTCTTCGGGTTGGATACGTGTTTCACAGATCCTGTGGCACAACATCGCACGGCATCCTGTTTTTGCATTTTCTTGGCCTTCCTGTTTGGGGATGATGATTGATTGATTGTAATTATCGTTTTTTTCCGGCTGAGCACGACTTTGAAACGAAAAACGAAAAAAAACAGTCGGGTGGTTGGTATCTGATATCGGCAGGTTAGGATCTGAGACCCATTCTTATCGGAGAGATTTTTTTTCCAAAATTTCCCAAGTTTGGGAATAATTGGAAATATGTATCAAGATACGGAGGCGTTCCGTCACAACTTTTTTCGTGAAATTCTTCAGAAACAAAAAAAACGAACAAGTTAGACTTCACATATTTGGAACAAAAAATATCAAGAAAATCTGGAAGATTAAAAAATTGCGTGAAAAAAATATGGAAGTAATGAGAAAAAAACTCTCTGATAAGAATGACCCTGAGTAGATGAACTGCACTTGATCGTGGTCTGTTCCGACATGTGGAACATTATCTTGACTGTCGTGTTGTCTTGTATTTTTTTCGCGTTTTCTTGCAGCATCATGTTTTTTTTGGAAAAATATTTAAAAGAACGCCCTTTTTCATCTGGAGGGGATCGAGAATGCCGTCGAAGTTTCAAGGTTGTGGGTTTTGTTGCGTTATCTTGATTGCTCGATGTACCGAGTATATATTTATATGCGCTGCTTGTGATGTTTCCCTGCTGCAGCTGTCATGTTATCTTGCTTGTAAATTGCGTTTCGCACCTACTTGTGCCCTGTCCTATCTACCGCCGTGCCACTTAGGGTCGGAAGGGTGAGGACCCTTTGAAGAAAAACATGAAGATTAATCGTTCCTTCTTCTATTTACACCCCGAATGATACACGTCATGGCGAAGGGTGCTCCCCGGTTTTCACGTCGGGCTGTTTTGTGTGTCGGGCTGTTTTGGCACCTGGCACTGCCTGGCGTGTTGTCGGGCCTCCCCGTGTGCAGGCACAAGCTAACGTCTAGCCGCGCCGAAACACGCTTGATATGAATAAAGAACCTAGTGCTGCTGCTGCCACCGCCGCCGCCTCTACGTGTTGTGTGTCTGATTCTCTCCTTTCTTCCCCCCAAAGGTCCGCGGTTCGAATCCTGGATACGCTTTGCGCCTTTCCTCCCGCCCAGCCAGCCATCTTGAGGGAGGGCGGGGCCCGAGCTTTGGTCGCGCAGCTTGCCAGCGACGACGAGACCCTGCGAAGGTGCCGCCTACCACCACGAAACATCCCACATCTGCTTGTAGGGACGGGCGCCGACCTTGTAGAACAAGAGCGTTTTTTTTTCCGAATCGCCCGAACGCCTTCTTGTGTTCGAAAAGCACATGGGCATGTGTACACTTTTCGGTTGGTCCGACCCCCCACACCTCTCTGCAGCTGTAACCTTTGACTCTGTCCCCAAGATGTAAGGATTTTTTTTTGCATTGAATATTAACGTGGTAGCGGCCCCTGTCTTTTAGCACAGAGTGTGGTATGTTGGAATAACGTCTTCTCGGCGGCTGATATCTTCCTCGTTTTTTTCGGCGCCTCCGCTTAACACTTAACGCTTTCGAAGAGGCCCTCGTGCTCTATTTTCTCTGTGGCCAGGCGTTCCTACCATATTTTAGTTAGTCTTTCCCTCCTCCTCTCCCTCCTTCTCCTCCTTCTCCTCCTCGTACCTCGTCCTCAACGTCCTTGTTCCTCCCGTCCCCCCTCCTGCCCCTCCTCCTCCTCCTCCTCCTCCTCTCTACCCCCCCCCCCCGCCTCCAACCCTTTCGATCCTCCTCGATCAAGTATACACATGCTTCGTACAGATGTATGTCAAAAATTGTGTTTTCCTTCCTTTTTTTTTGTCCTTCCTTCCTTCCGGTGATTATTACAAAAACGGCCGATTTTTTTCTGCAAAAAGCGCTCATGTTTTTCGTGTCGCTCGGTCGGCTGGCCGTTGTCTACGCACGCACGTGCATACCTACGTGCTGGTACATGTTATCCGTACATGCCTACGTACAGGACCGCGGCTAGGGTCGTGCGCGGGCTATCGAGGAGCCCGTACACCAGTCCGAAGAACCTGATGGATGCCGACATCGTCCGATTCCTGCTCTGCCTCTTGGAGGAGGGCGACGAGCCCGCCACAGAACAAGAGGTGACTCATCCTCAGCAAGAGAGTTAAACCAGGCCAGGCATATCTGCCTATGTTAGTGGGTAAAAAAGGTATCTCAAAAAGTTCGGACAGGTCTTCTCATTTTTACTATTAATACGTATTTTAGATAGTGTCGAGTGTAAGGCCTATCTATGCCGATGGGTGAACAGTTGTGATATGAGTGGAGCACTGATGGGCCATAGATATAGATAATATGTTGCAGTCTTGTAGTCTCACGAATACGAGAACAATCCGAAGAATGAATTAACCCGGCGGATATTCAGTTAGTCGAGAGTAACGTTCTTTTAGGAATGTTCCCTAGGGCGTATAACCCGTTAGATAGACGAGAGTAATGTTCCTTAACGCAGATAGGACCAGGAAGTGAGAAGTTCTTATATTAGCAGAAGAACGATAGGTAGCCATAGGAAAGTGCTGTAGGCGTACATCAGATAAGAGGAACTTAGGAGAGCTTGTGGCGTGGGGTGGGACGAGTATATCTGGGCGTCGAGTCCCTCCCCCCTGCTTCTCACTTCTCTACCAGAGCATCTCCTCAGCTCTCGCCATCAATAAGAAGATCTAAATCAGAAGAAGCGAAGCACTGCTTTCCACCTGCCAGAACCACCTGCGTCCCTTACCACTACCCTTACCCCTACCCCTACCCTATCACGGCCACCGCTTCACACAGTTTACTAAAAGTTCGGGAAAAAATATTTTGAACTTTCAGTGAACAACGTCGAGTGTCAGGCCTGTCTATGCTAATGGGAACAGTATCTTGGGAAGTTCGGAAACATGTTATACATGGCATTTCTTATTGCATAATGTCGATTGCCAGGCCTATCTATCCTGATGGGAACATTATGGTAAAATTTCAGATATATTTTATTTATTATTACTACAGAGTGTCGAGAGCCAACAAGAGTGTGGTCGAAAGTTTGGGCTTTGACAAGCTTCCACGGCCTTGGACGCTCGAGTATGCCGGTCCGACCTTCCTGGAAGATCCGAGGAGCGGCGGAGGTAGCTACCGCCCGGTGGGGGTATATTGTGTCGGAATTGCGAGCGCTCACACCCTCTACGCAAAAGCATAGAGGCCATCCTGCCTGCTTGACTCGCTCCGGTTTCGGTTCTCACCCTCGTACGAGTACCCGTTGTTGGCGCGTTGGTCCTCATATGAATCTCGTTTTTCTTCTTTTTTTTTCGTGTCGTTTTCTCTATTTTTCTTTTTAATCGTTTTCCTCCGTGCTTTGCTCGACGAGAGCATTTCCTCGCCCCCCGAAACACGAGGTTCGTACTGCATCTCTCTCTCTCCCTCTCTCTCTGCCTTTCTCTCTCAATATTTCTCCCTCCCTCCCTCCCTCCCTCCTCTCTCTCTCTCTCTCTCTCTCTCTCTCTCTCTCTCTCTCTCTCTCTCTCTCTCTCTCTACCTCTCTCTCTCTCTGTCTCTTTCTCTCTCTCTCTCTTTCTCTCTCTCTCTCTCTCTCTCTTTCTCTCTCTCTATCATTCTCTCTCTCTCTCTTGCCCTCCGCCCCTCTCTCTGCCTTTCTCTCTCAATACTTCTCCCTCTCTCTTAACTTTCTCTCAACATTTCTGCTTGTCATCCTCTCCCTCCCTCCATATAAATATATTCATTGCTATCATGACATGCGACAGGAAATGCTGTGCATAGCATATTTCACGAAGGTTTCGAGTGACGAGGAGGCTTGCTCGGAGCTGGCGGACCTCGGCCTCTCCGGCTACCTGATAAGAGTGTTGCCGGAGCGGAGGCTGTCGCTTCAAAATAGGTGAGGAGACAAATGCAACTGTAACTGACCTCAGGGCTGTTCACGGGTATATTCCGACCCGTGGACTGGGTCAGGAGGTCTTCAACACCTCGCGGATCGGATCGGGTCGGGTCGGGTCGGGTCGGGTCGGATCGGGTCGGGTCGGGTCGGGTCGGGTCGGGTCGGGTCGGGTCGGGTCGGGTCGGGTCGGGTCGGTTCGAATCGGATCGGGTCGGGTTGGGCCGGGTCGGGTCGGGTCGGGTCGGATTGGATCGGGTCGGGGTCGGGTCGGGTCGGGTTGGGTCGGGTCGGGTCGGATCGGATCGGTCGGGTCGGGTCGGGTCGGGTCGGGTCGGGTCGGGTCGGGTCGGGTCGGATCAGGAAACCTTCAAAACCTCGCGCGTCGGGTCGGGGTCAGATCAGGTGACCCAGCTCGACCCGACCCGACCCGTGAACAGTCCTGCAAAAAAGCGAAGAGTAATGAACCCCTTTACGTTGACTAGGTCGGTTCAGACCGTGCACAGCAGTGCCGGTATGGTCCCTCTATAATAGTGCTGGTGCCTCTATATGCGCCAGCCAACAGTACCAGCACTATAGCGTCAACCGGCACTATTCCCCCCGCACACTGCCACACTATTAGTAGGCAATCCCATCTGTGTCAAGCGATTCCACAGGCACTATATATTGCTATAGTGAGCAACCGGCACAATAGTAGTCAACCGGCACTACTATATAGGGCAACGGATACTATATACTGTCTGTACCGGGGTGGAGGGCGTAGGGGGTTCGGAGGGCGTTGGTGAGGGGAGGGGGCGTTTGTTGCTTGCGTTAGTCATTTAACCATTGACCACGCATCTCTCTCGAGACGGAGCACCGTATTCCTATGTATCCAATTCTAAAAATATGTATGATACTCCATTTTTTGGGCACTCATTTCGTTTTTTACGTGTATTTCATGAGCATGTGGTTTTGCTTATCTTGTCCCCTGCATGTTGGGGACGGGGCGGGATTCGGGGGGGGGGGGCAGGGAGGGCGTGCTCATTTGTTGCTTGCCTTGGTCATTTGACCATTGACCACGCTTCCCTTTCAAGAACGAGCACCGTTCCTACTCCTTTTAAAGACAACCCCAACAGTTGAGCGCTCATTCAGTCGTTTCCATATTCTACGTAAAAGCGTTTTGTAATCTTTATCCCCTTCCAGTTTTTTCGCCGCCTGTGGCCACCATACATCTCCTAGGATAGCGATCGTTCTCTCGCTATTATCTAGTGTGGGGTCAGCATAGGGGGGCGAGGGTGGGTCCTTCCTCGGTACCTCAATCAAACAAATATGCGCGTCCTTCGTCCGTGTAGTTTGTTCACGCGAGGCGCTAGCGCTGATTGGTTTGCTTGCGTGCTGCTATTTATTCAGCCTTGTGTTTCTTGTGCGCTGTTACTTTTATCCTTCCGTGCGCTTTTTGTTTTCTGTTGTCGTTGCTTCCTACGCAACTTGAGTGCCGCAGTATGTGCCTTTCTTCGCTCCGTGTGCTGCTGCTCTTGCTGCTGCTGCTGCTGCTGCTGCTGCTGGGGTGTTTCGCTCCTTTGCTTGCTGGCGTCCTTCCCTATTTCGAGCTGAGCTGGTCGATCGTTTGCTGCTGCTGCTTCAGAGGGTTTTTGCTCCTTTCCGTACTCACGTTATGGCTGATGGATGGCTGATCTAGTCGACTGTTGCTACCACTGCTACTGCTGCTACTGCTGCTACTGCTGCTGCTGCTGCTGTGCTGTGCTGTGCTGTGCTGTGCTGTGCTGTGCTGTGCTGTGCTGTGCTGTGCTGTGCTGTGCTGTGCTGTGCTGTGCTGTGCTGTGCTGTGCTGTGCTGTGCTGTGCTGTGCTGTGCTGTGCTGTGCTGTGCTGTGCTGTGCTGTGCTGTGCTGTGCTGTGCTGTGCTGTGCTGTGCTGTGCTGTGCTGTGCTGTGCTGTGCTGTGCTGTGCTGTGCTGTGCTGTGCTGTGCTGTGCTGTGCTGTGCTGTGCTGTGCTGTGCTGTGCTGTGCTGTGGTTCGTACACTCTTCCTATTTCCGCATGAAGGTTGGCCATGTTGCAGGCCTTGCAGCGCATGGCGAACAGCCAGCGGTGCGAGAAGCGAGTGATAGACGAGGTGCGCGACCACACCAATTCTTGTGGTGGAGGCTAATTTCCCACCGCCGCATCATGCGTACACGAGTCTGCTTTTTCGAGCCGTTCCCTCGACTCTCGACAAGATAGTTTATTCAGAGAGTGTGGGGATATGTATAGATATGTGGCCATATTTACGGGGAGCGGTAGCATCTTAAAACCCCCGAAAAAAAAAACATACCTGGTACTGCTGCATATCCCCATATTTTTACACACACTCCATTTGGTCCTGATTACTATTGCGGGGGGCCATAGTAAATAAGACCAAATATTGGTAGTGAAAATAGGTAAATATATAGGTTTGTGTGTATCGTAGGTCGTACTGGTATTTACTATGGTCCCCTGTAATATCACAGGGGACCATAGTAAATAGGTACACACAAAAACCTACATATTTGCCTATTTTTATTCATAATATATACCAGGTATGTACTATTTACTATAGTCCCCCGTAATACTCGTGTGTTCCCCCTATAGTGCCTGTTAAACAATGCCGGGTGGTCGACACGCGATATGGCACATACTTCGGGGGGCCATAGTAAATAGGACCAAATATTGTTGGTCAAAATAGGCTAATATATAGGTTTTTGAGTGTATCATAGGTCCTATTTAATATGGTCTTCCGGTTAGCCCTTACATGTTTCGGGGGACCACAGTAAATAGGACCAAATATTTTTCGTCAAAATAGGTTAATATAGTGGTTTTTGTGTGTATCATAGGTCCTATTTAATAGGGTCTTCCGGTTAGCCCTTTTTAGACTGCAGGCCCGTTTTGGGTAGGATCAGTCAAATTGTACTGTTGAGCAGTTTGTCCCCCAAAACGGGACTGCGGTCTCAACACTACAGGAAGGGTTGGTGGTCTGTCTTCGGGTTTCCACAGTACGGGCGTTACCAACCGTCCCATCGCGCTTCTGGTTCACGGTTTCGAGACGCCTCCTCGGTAGTGGCGGGGACACTTATTATCACCTGCCTACTCTCCTGAAAACCAGGGTCTGTTCGAAGCTCTGGTGAGCCTGTGCTTCAACGAGGTGGCGGCTTTCGTCCACGGCTGCCAGAACTACCTCAGGCAACGCCAAGAGATTGAAGGTTTTTTGCCCCAGGGGACAACATCAAAATCGCCAGCAACATCCAAAAAACGGAGTGCTGCCACAGCGACTAAAACTGGCGGTGACCCGCAAGACGCAATGAGGCATCCCCGGCGGGGGGATGCGGGAGGGGGGGGAGTGGAAACCCTGGGGGGGGTGTCGACCGCGTCGGGGCCTGGGGGGAGGAGGAGGAAGGAGCTGGAGGGAAACTTTTCGGAGGTGGGAGTAACCATATACCTCCTGATAACGGTAGTTTGCCCACTACCCCTCCCCTCGCCCACCCCAACCTCGCCCCTCCTCCCTTAAAACACACAATAAACAGAATATCGTCCCCCAACTCCTCCTCTCTCCCTCCCTCCCTCCCTCCCTCCCTCCCTCCCTCCCACGGGACAATACCCACGCCCTGGGGTAGGAGAAGCTAGAGGTGGCGATGGATGTGGCGAGGACATGCCTGTCAATGTTCGCGCACCTTGCGGCGAGGGGGCACGGCCGACGGGCCTTGCACGCCGGAGTACTCGCCCACATCAACAGGTCGGTCGGTCGGTCGATCGGTCGATGGATGGGGGTGTTGGGTGGGTCTTCTAGTTTCCATCCCGTTTATTTATCGTCGCCCTTTCTCTCTCATATGCCTCCCTCCTATTACGCGGGGGACTGTAGTAGATAGGACCTAAGGTGCGCGCAAAAAACCTATATATTTCACTATTTTTACTAACAATATTTGGTCCTATTTACTATCCCCCCCCCCCCCCCCCCCCCCCCCCCCCCCCCCCCCCGGCAACGGTTCGAGAAGACTTTCAGCCTTTGCCCACACTAGGCGGCGCACAATTTTTTCTTTACAGCCATGGCATACCCATGGCATGTACCAACCTATACGCCGTAGTGTGTAACCGGCGTCCCCGGTGGCTTGGCAGGTGGTCCGCGAGCCTGTCAAGATCAATTTCGTGGGTTCGAGTCTCACCGAGTGCATGCTCGTAGGGACTTTTTCTTGCACCAAATTGATCAGCGGAAAGCGCGAGAACGTGAGTTGGCTGTACATTCGATGAAAATCGACGAGCAGTGGGGACGCTGAACCCTATGCGCGACAAAAAAAATAAAGGCACGTACCGGGGGGGAGAAGGGACGACACCTGTGACCACGGCTTGTCCGGAAGATCGCTGAGGGTAAAACCTCCTACGATTTAGGCTGGAAAGTAGAAGTGATGATTAAAAAAAATAAAATAAAGAGAGTGTGCCGTGGGTATACATGTAATCTTATACCACGCGAGATGGCGCGGTGTACCACGCGAATGTTCGCTGCGGAAATGTGTATCACGGGAATACCATAGCGGCTACGAGATACTGCGCGGCAAACCGCCTGTACGTGTTTCGTGTCCTACATGGGCAAAAAAGGCTCAGCGACTTTGAGCATAGCTAGTTCTGTGCGAGAGCGCCGGTGGCCTGTTCCCCCGGCGCCGCGTCCTCCTTTCGGGCCACCGTTGCCCCGACGGCTTGCCAAGGCCATTGGTCCGATGCTGTGGAGTACATACACTACGAGGAGAAAAAAAAACTCAGCAGCTTCGTATGACACGAGTACACAGCAGCGAAGAAGCAAATCACCCAATTTCTTGAGGAATTTTGCGTTAGGAAGACCCCACCGGTCGGTAGTTTATTTTTACCGGGGACCAGAGTAAATAGGACCAACTATTGTTGGTAAAAATAGGTGAACATATAGATTTTTTGTGTGCACCGTAGGTCCTACTTACTATGCCCCCCCGTAATAGGACACTCTTGGATTATGGTGTGAGTGCTCGTATGAAATGGTTACTATTAATATGTTCACGTCCAGAATGGGGATACGCTTTTGCCGCAACAGCAACGTTGGGCGACTTCCCACCCCGGACGGAGCATCGATTCCCACAGTTCATGATCTGTAGCTTTCAAGGCAGATAGATCATCTATTGCCGATCTTGTGTGATCTGTATGATCTGTATGATCTGTATGATCTGTACGATCTGTATGATTTCTATGATCCGTGTGATCTGCATGATCTATATGATATGTATGGTATGTATGAACATTGTGATCAGTATGATCTGTATGATCTGTGTGATCTGTATGATCTATATGATCTATATGATCTATATGGTATGTATGATCATTATGATCTGTATGATCTGTATGATCTGTATGATCTGTATGATCTGTATGATCTGTATGATCTGTGTGATCTGTATGATCTGTATGATCTGTATGATCTGTATTATCTCTATGATCTGTATGATCTATATGGTCTGTATGATCTGTATGATCTGTATAATCAGTATGATCTCTATGATCTGTATGATCTAGCTCATGTTGCCTGGTTGGGACCCGTGCAATCTGCGTGACCTATTACGGGGGACCATAGTAAATTGGACCCAATATTGTTGGTAAAATATGACAATATATAGGTTTTTGTGTGTGCCATAGGTCCTACTTACTATGGTCCCCCGTAAATAGCAGCACATGTTTCCTAGTGGGGGGTTGGATCTGTACTCTAGCAGATCCTGCACAGACCGTTGACGACGGCAGGAGAAAAACTAGATAGATGCCCTGGTAGATAGACTAGATAGATCATGATCCGGCCGATGTGAAGACGGAGTGTACAACAGTTCCCCTTGGTTTTTTCCCCGGCAAAGCATTGTCGCCAGCGACGCGTCTCCCCTCCCGTTCATCGCCGCTCCGACGGCTAGCTACGTATACAGCGAAGCGCGTTTACGGTGCGCAACGCGATTGGACGCGACCCGGCGAGGGGAGACGAAAGGCACGAACCATGGTCGGGAGGGGATGGGAGGGGAGGAAGAGCCTGCTGTGTACATGACCCCAGATCTGAGTCACGACTAGGAGGGAAAGAGAGGAAATAAGGGCGAAGACAATAAACGAGAGAACTAAAAGAACAAACCAACAGAAGCGCGGTGGGTGAGCTACGAACACACCTTCTTGGTGACGTGCATTGCCCCCCCCCCCCCCCCCTTGAAATCCCCCCCCCCCCCCGTCGGTGAAACCCCGACGTGTTCCGTCCCGGCATTGTAGGGATGCGATTGGTCGGTGAAAACCCGGCACGCTCCGTCCCGGCATTGCAATAATGCGAGGGTCTACTGTATGGTCATACGATGACTACGGCCATGCAGGATGATAATGAGTGCACTCCCCCCCCCCCCCCCCCCCCCCCTAACCCCTCCCACCCCGCCCGCCCGCCGGCCCCGCCGCGCATCGCTATTCGGGCGTTCTGTAACAGCGTTCCGATTGGGGCAGGAGACGATCCCCAAATGACGGGCTCGCTGAGCCAGCTCGTGCTCGAACTCTCCAGGATTTCTAACGACAGCGAGGTATGATTCTGTGTATACAAAGTAGGGAGGCCGTGCAATCTCGAACCAAATTTTGTTGATTTTTGCTTCTTTTTTTTTGCGGATTTTTACCCTTCCGTGCGTCAGTCAGCCTTTGCTGAGCAAAACACACGTTAGATACATGCAAAAATGATGCGTGATCCGCGCGGGGTAGGTACGTACGGATCTCAACGCACGTACGCGAACAGCATCTACGGATACGTACGGTAGGGAGCTCCCCAAGGTATATGGGGAAGACGGCGGATAAGGACCGGCCGCAAATTTTCGCTCGCCGAGTTTGTTCACTAACCTGGCCCTACTCTGTCCCGAATACATAAATGACCGTCTGTGCATCAATATGTAACAAAAAAAGTGCTTGTGTTCAGGGTCGAAGTGGTGTTTCGAGACTGTAAAGGATCGGAGCCGACTCTGATAGGGAACGTTGGTATGGACATACGGGACCCTCAAACCTCGAACGCACGGGGTTTCCATAAAAAAGGGAGGCCATCTACTGCTGTTCCCAGTCCTCGGGCAAAACGTGTCACTATTTATATGTGGCTGGCTACTGTGCGAAACAAAGGTTTTGCTATCCTCGGAAGCGCGCGATGCGAAAGGGAGGGGTAGAGCGCTTCGGACTAAAAACAAAATCTGAGTGACGGGGGTGTCCTTAACCCAAAATCGTCGGAAAGTCAAAAAAAAATTGCGGTACGATTTTTTTTTTTTCACACCTAGGACATGGGGATTTTTTCATCAAACCATCACACTTTTCAAATTTTTCCAAAACCTTGAGTGACTGGGTGTCCTTAACCCCAAAATCGTCGGAACGCAAGTATTTATGTACGATTTTATCTATTTTACACCTACGTAGGACATGGGATTTTAATCCCCGGGAAAAGAATGGTGCACCTCTAACTCAGTCTGTGTCCTTGCGAGACTGCTTTATACACCTCTTACCAGTATATATTATCCCCAGGTAATTTCCCCCTATTTTCCCCCCCCCCCCCTTCACATCCGAGGGTCTATGGTCGTACGACTACGGCCATGCATGAGATCGAGTACATCTCTCTTATCGAGTACACCCCCCCCCCCCCCCCTTCACATCCCACTAGTAGCTAGGAAAAAAAAATGTGTGTTGTATTCCAGGGGAGCCTTTAGTTTTCGGTTCGCTTGATTTCGCGGAAACCATGTTTTTTTTTTAGTGTCACCGGAAGAACGTCCGTTTTATCCAGGTGCGATTTTTTTCAGCAGAGAGAACGTTCTAAATTCGACGGGGAGGAGAACAACACATTCAACATTGCCAAAAAAAAAAAAAAAAACGCTTAATAATATTATTACGGAGGACCATAGTAAATAGCACCTGCGGTACACACAAAAACCTATATATTTCCCTATTTTTACTATCAAAATTTGGTCCCACTTACTATGGTCCCCCGTAATGGTAGTCTTGCATTTTTATTTTTATTTTGGGGGGGGGGGGATGTTTTGTTTGTATGCACTCTTCAATCTTTGCTAAGGACAACGTTTTTTTTGCACTATTTTGTTTTTCAATGACGACCCAACGACAACACGCAGGGAGACAGGCTCTCCTTCGTGGCGCAGGGGCCGCTGGACGCCATCATGCGGTGCCTTAAGGGAGGGAGGGCGCAGCAGCAGCAATGCGCCCTCGATGCGCTGACGACGGTGATGATCCCCCCATACCCACATTTTCATTTTTTTTTTTTTTTTTTCCTGACCCACATTTTCGTTTATATCTTGTTTTTTTCCCCTTCGCCGGACTGGGACAAACGTAAAAATGAAGGCTAACGCCTTAAGGACCGAACTCCTGTTTCGGGGACAAACTTATTTTTCCTTTTTTTATTTTTATGTTTCGCTTGTTTTATTTTACAGCGCGGTTCTAAAACCACGCTTCCGTGTTTTACGACACCGTGCCGAGCGTCACTTTGGCCCCGTCGCTCCCCACTCGCGCAGCGTCGAGCACACTTCAGTTGTCTTTGGCGTCGGCGTCGCGCGATTATTTGTCGCACCTTTCGTGTCTTAAGTCGTTCGATTCTACTGCTGTGGCTATCGTTTTACACGCGGATGGTATGACTGGAACAAGGGTGACAAACAGCCTGTTCCGATGTTGCAACGGGAGCATATGGGCTAAATTGACACACGGCACGAAACTTGGAACGTGGGAAGTGTGAAGAGAGCTTGAGCTTCATGTTTACCAATCCGCCGGAGGATATATGTTAAACAAAAACAAAAACGAAAACAAACACAAAAAAACAAAAAAAGTGCTCAACAGTGTCCGACGGCAAATATGGGGGGTGAAAAACTTCGGTCGGTACCTCCTGCCGTAGTAGACGCTCTATGCAAGGACCTGGCCAGGCCTGCTGACATATGTTACCCGCGAGGCGTTTACGAATAGTATATAGAGAGTTGCAGGTATTAATATTAATCGTACCTGGTCGGTGATTTTTGTCGCTCAACCATCTGGTACTCGAAAGGGTATACCGGCACCACCAACGCAGAAAAAAGTCATCACGATGATAGAATATTGATAGTACGGGGGAACACAGTAAATAGGACCTACGGTACACACAAACACCTATATGTTCACCTATTTTTACTAGCGACATTTGGTCCTATTTACTATGGCCCCCCCGTAATAGCTACTTTTGTGATTCTACTGCGGTACGTATGTACAACAGTTTGTCTCTCGGAGGGATTCTTCTCAGGAGGGGAGGGGTTGTTGTACGACGAGTTCTAATTCAGCGCAGCCTTGTTCTCGGAGCAGAGCACTATGAAGTACCAGGGCCTGCACTCGTACGTTTACCGCTGGCGGGGGGGGGGGGTTAGAAGAAGAAAAGGCAGAGACCAAATGGTGCACTGTATCCCGTACTTTTTCTTCCACAGGCATACAACATGCCTCCAGACGGAGGCGAGACCTTTATGGGCGTTCTCCCGAAAGGTCTATTAATAACAGGAGGTATACCTTCATGTTAGGCAGCTGAACATAACTTGGTACCCCTCCCTCAACAGACTACCGCCGTGGCACGTTGACTCTCCCCTCGACAGGTATGCCTCCTGACCGAGCTGAAACCTCTGGTGTTCTCTCGAGAGGTGCTGTCGGAGGTCCTCATGCTTGCCGCGGTGCAGGAGCACGTTCAGTCCGCGGCGTGTGTACTATTTCAGGTGAGTGAGACCTTGAGCCTGAAAACTTTGAGCGCCACGACGTATGTGCGTGGCTCTGATCAACTCGATGCGAGTCAACGAAGGAAAGAAAGGGACCGAGATATTTTCGCGATAATAAAAAGGCAACGGCACGAACCGTGCAGATAGTGCGGAGGGAGGAGGGAGAAAAATAGCCTATTTTTTTCGGCCCGGGACCTGCACAGTTATGATTACGAGAAGGAAGGAGAGAGAAGAAGGGCCAAGGTAGTATAGGGTAATCGAAACAAACAACAGCATGGGATGAAAACAAACAACAATATGGGATGAAAGTAAACAACAACATGGGATGAAAACAAACATCAAACAACAGCAACAACAACAACAACAGCATGAACAAACAAACAAAAATCGTACGCTCGCTGGTATACATGACACATACGTCTGAGCAGCTGTGAGATACCCTCACGACACACCCACCCTCCTTTTTGGCCCATCGCGCGGCACCGTGGTATAGCACTTTTCGGCTCACTGTTGTTTCTTTCTGGCCCGGCTGAGCTCCTCCAGGGATCAACTGCTACGCCAGCTATACACAGTATGATAGTTTTTCTGGCAGCATGGCTGCTACTACACGGCTATATAGGGCAATACCTCTCTAGACGAAAGCCAAATAAATACCGCTTGGTCTTCGTAATAATGTCTGAACGTCCCTAATGTTTCCGCCCAGAATGGCCTGTAGTTGTAGCGCTCGATGGCCCCGCGAACATACTTGTTCGAAGTCAAACTTTTCGGAAGAGATAGATAGATAGATAGATAGATAGATAGATAGATAGATATTACGGGGTCCATAGTTAACAGGACCAAATATTGTTAGTAAAAATACGTAAATATATTGGTTTTTATGTATGCCTTAGGTCCTGTTAACTATGGACCCCCGTAATATGTCCGATACGCAATCCCACAGGAGCCAACGACATTTGGGAAGCGATAGCCCTCAAGTCGAGGATTCCCGCCAGTCTCACAAGGTTTTTTTTTCCTTCAAAAGGGTGTAACTACCCACCGTAAAGAGCGTTGGATTCGCACAGGAGGGCGATCGTTTTTTTTCTTCTCGTTTTGCTCTCATCAACGGTAAAAAAAAGTGCTATTACGGGGGTCCATGGTTAACAGGACCAAATATTGTTGGTAAAAATACCTAAATATATAGGTTTTTATGTATGCCATAGGTCCTGTTAACTATAGACCCCCGTAATACTACGGGGCACCATAGTAAATAGGATCTACGCTACACACAAAAACCTATATATATATTCACCTATTTTTACTAACAATATTTGGTCCTGTTTTACTATAGGCTCCCCGCATTAACAAAAGTCCGGAAAGAGAAGAAGACCTCTCGAGACTAACATATTTTCCGAAAACACCTTGCTCGGGTATTGGCAACCCTTCTTTCCGCTCTTGAGAAAAATCGAGCTCTGAATGAAAAAAAAGCGATCGGCACCGCATTGTGGACCCAACGCTCGTCACGGTAAGGCACGTCCGATGCATAATCTCATTGGACACACCGTACATGAAATGTTACCGTTCCCCGACGGTGTTGGGTTCCGCCAGTGGCTCTTAACTCGAGGAGTCCCGCCAGTCAGAAAGGTTCCTGCCTCAAAAGGGTTGACCCCCCCCCCCCCCCCCCCCCCCCCCCCCCTGGAGTAGCTCGAATGGGGCGTTTGCGGGAGAACTTGGTTGGAACCAAACTGGTTGGGTTTCTCGTGGTCTGTTTGTTACCGGTATAAAATACCAATCCCAACCCGCAAAAAAAAAATGGGAAACAAATTCTAATGGTTGTGCGAAAGCAACGACCGAAACTGACGTTTAGAACCTTCCACGGCACGTACGTACGTGAGTATTTTTAGGTGGCGTTGACTCTGTGGGTTGGTTCGCAAAACGGAGCAAAACTTCTGACCGGCTACGTCCGAAGGGCCTTCGGATTCACGAGTTTAGACAACCACTTTTCGCATGCTTGTTGTTGTTGTTGTTTTTGTTCAAAAGTATTTTTTTGTAACCCAACCAAAATTGGATTGCAATAGCAAAAGCAACCCAATGTATCATTGTTTTCTGGTGAACGTGGGCTTGCAGTGCGCCGCTACACAGGCAACGAACGCCGCATCCATGATTGTACCCAGCCACCCACACGCACAAAAGCCTGCCTCGGTTTCAACAAGAGAGGGCCGCTTTTCTCTGGGGAGCGTGTCTCGATCGTTTACGTGCGGGTGACGCACATCTGCCGGCGGGAGCAGGAGGCCTTAATCCAATCCAGTACTTGGCGGTTGAATGATCGGCGGCGGCGGCAGTGCAAGATATTACGGGGATACATAGTTAGTAGGACCTATGGTATACATAAAACCCTATATATTTACCTATTTTTACTAACAAAAATTGGTCCCGTTAACTATGGACCCCCGTAATAGATAGATAGATAGAGAGATAGATAGATAGATAGATAGATACCTGGTAGATACATGGATAGATAGATAGATAGATTGATTGATTGATAGATAGATAGATAGATAGATAGATAGATAGATAGATAGATAGATAGATAGATAGATAGATTTTGAGCTTCCTCGTGCGCCGCCACGTCAAACGTGGCATTGCTCCCTTTTTTCTGTAACAGCAGTAAGCGACAGACAGCAGGTCTTAATAGTCACTGTATACGAATCTCCTTTTTTTCTGTTTCAGGCTGCCGGCGGCTTATTGTCATGTCCACGTTGAGACTATGCAATTTTTTCATACTAATATGTATATATATATATGTGCCGGTAGGATTTAGAGTGTCGTTCCTCCCCCTCAGCATGAATGCTTGTACAGCTGCAAATTATCATGTCTCGGAAATATCTCAACCTGACATTCTTGACTAACGAAGTTAGTGACACATGTCGCGCACTACTGTACCCACATATGTAGTATCTGCTACCAAGATAACAGGTACTCAGTTTCATCTCGCCTCTCGCGCCTGTCCGACCCTCCTGCCTACTCGCACCGCGCCCCCTCCTTCCTCCCCTCCCCCCCCCCCCCCCCCCCCCCCCCCCCCCCCCCCCAAAGTTTTCCCTCCTTCCGGAATGGAGAGCGCCGCTCGTTCGGGACGGTTGCCTGGAAGTCCTGGTTAACGCAATCGCACACACGGTGGGGCCGGAGGCGCCGCCGGCGGCCGACGCCTCTTTGCTGCTAGGGCCTGCCGTCGCCTCCATTCGACAAATTACGAAGTTGGAATCCGCCGGGTAAGATCTGATGCTGTTTGTTTTTTTGGGTTTTTCTTTTTTCCGTTCGTTGTCTTCGCCCTTCTTCATATGTCTCCAACCCGTTTTGCGAGGGACCGTAGTAAATAGGATTAAATATTGTCAGTAAAAATAGGGAAATATATAGATTTTTGTGTGTACCGTAGGTCCTATTTAGTATGATCCCCCGCAATATAGTCACGACTCTTATCCGGGGTCACACAGTAGGCTCTGCCACCCCCCCCCCCTCCCCTATACGGTTCGTGCCTTCATTTGTATTGCGAGAAGACTGCAGCCCTTTTTTCCCTGGTCGACTTGCGTCTAATCATACTTGCCTTCCAATCCCCCATGTACATACAGCAGTGTGTAGTGGGGAATGAATGTCGAAATTGACTCCCTATATGCTCGAGGCGATAAAAGGCCGAAGCCATCATGCGTGTGTAGTACCGTGGCCGCGGCTTGTCTGAACGAAAGTTGACATAGCCCCTGCGATATAAACAAGCAAAACAAATTATGCGTAGTAGATCGAAGAAAAAAATGTGATGAACGCCCAAATGTCGGATGTGTCTCTGTTTGGAGCAGGAACGGTGCTCCGTCTCGAAGGAGATGCGCGGTCAACGGTCAAATGACTATTCACAAGACAAGCAATAAATGAGTACCCTACCCCCCCCCCCCCCCCCCTCCCCCGCTGATATCGAGTACCCGCCCCCCTCCCATAGATATATTACACATGCGCTGGGTTGGCGTTGGTAAGCAAAGACGCTGTAATACACGCCAATCACTGCGTGAGCTAGACAAACAGGGTACCGTTTTTTTTGTGTCCGGCGATCACCATGGCTGGCAGTAGAGTGAGATCATTTGTGCGTGGCGGAGAATCTTAACTCCGCACAAGGGGGGTACTCGTATCACGTAGTACGTGTATGGTAAGGCACCCACGAGACAGTCATATAGTGTATACCCACTGCTGTCTCTGGAAATGGCCACACCGGGAAAATCAAATCCATACGCTGCAGACGCAAGAAAGGATGGACAAGGTGTCGAAGTCCGCCTCACAAGCGGTTCTTGGCTGAATGCAAAGCTCACACTTCATGCGACTCGCCAAAACACCTCACAGTGCTTCGTTCTGCCTCTTGCAGGCGACGTCTGCCCGGTCGATGAAAACCCGACGTGCTCCGTCTCGACATTGTCCGGAGGGATGCGTGGGTATATGGTCATACGACTACAGCCATGCCTTACATGAACCCCCCCCCCCTTCCTCATGGTCATACGACTACGGCCATGCATGAGATCGAGTACATCTCTCCTATCGAGTACACCCCCCCCACCCCCTCCTCGCACCTTCCTTCCCTCCATCATGGTTAAACCCCCCTGCCATAAATGTCAACTCAATTTTTTACAAGAAAAAACGTGTTGTTCACACTGTCCCGAAATCTCGTCTCTCAACAAATCAATTTTTGTTTCTTTATTCAGACGCGTGCTCGTGGAAGCGGGCGGACTCCCGCAGCTGCTGCGGCTGAGTCGGTCCGAGTTCGAGAATGTGAAACGAGACGCCTCGCAAGCCCTCAAGCATATCGGGCACAGCAGAGGCAGAGACAGGAATAACACAGACAGGGGCAGAGACACAGACAGGGACAGAGAGACGGGCACGGGGGAGGGAGGGGGCGAGAGGGAGAGGGAGCGGGAGGGAGGAAGGGAGAGGGAGAGGGAGAGGGAGAGGGAGAGGGAGAGGGAGAGGGAGAAAAAAATTGACGACGACAAGCTTGGAAGGGGAGAGATGACGGGGAATGGGGGCGCGGCTTCCCGTCGCTTCGACGACGACGACGACGACGACGACGACGACGACGACAATGATGATACCGAAGAAGAGAGCGATGTTGATGGTCGACGGAGAAGGGGGGAACAATGTAATTGATGCCTATAAATTGAGGGGGAATCGGCAGATAGTCACCGCGCAGTCTTCTTGCGGCCTCGAACAGCGTGGCGCTCGTGTGAAGCCGGGCTGCGGCGATGAAACGTAGAAAGCGGGAGGTGTAGATAGCCAATAAAAATTTATTCTTGATTTGGGCAGGAAGAAATGCGGTCATTGCTGTGCTGATGCAGCAATAAAGGGCAGTGGTGTTGTTTTCCACCGTGGTGAGATTTATACTTTATTTGCAGAAATAGGAAGGACCCAATTGCTGAGGGCGCCTTCGTAGCGTGTGCTGAGGCGGATTTCAACGAGAGTCAACGAGGAAAAAAAAAAGAGGCTTCAGTCTTCTCGCGACAAAAGTACTATTACGGGGGGACCATGGTAAACAGGACTAAATATTGTTGGTAAAAATAGGGAAATGTGTAGGGTTTTGTGTGTACCGTAGGTCCTATTTACTATGGACCCCCGTAATAAGCACGAGCCGTTGTGGGGAGGGTGGGGAGATAAGAGCCTACTATGTGCTCCCGGGTCTGACTTTTTACTATTTCGGGGGACCGGTGTAAATAGGACCTACGGTGCAAACAAAAACCTATATATTCCCCTATTTTTACTGACAATATTTGGTCCTATTTGCTGTGTTCTCCCGTCACAGGATGGAGAGAGAAAGGAAGGGCGAAGACGATAAATGTGATGGATTTAAGAAAAAGGAAAAAACGAGAGAAGAGAAAGTGCGATGAGCACATCTGTGAATACGACTATTGCTTCCCACCATGCATAATTTCTTCCACGCGCGCGTACGTGCTCGTGTCTATTTCTTGATTTCGCCCGGCTGGGATAGCTACTCACTCAGATGGTCCCTCGTTACGCTGTCCTTGGCAAACTGCACCGGTCGCGGCAGACACGCGTCGTCTGACCTATACAAAAAATATCAAGAAGAAAGGCAAAAGCAGGGTTCTCTTTTAGCGGGTGGAGAAAAAGAGGGAAGAGTGCGTCCACAGCACCCGTCTCGTGCGCAAGTATAAAGTGGGGCCGACTGCGGCGTTGTAGGTGTGACGGTATTGCGTACTGAGCTACCCCTAGGGGTGAAAGGCCGATCGATTGCTCAGCGCGGTGGTCCTTACAGCATAGGCAAGCATCACTAGTAGTAGAGAGACAATTGGGGCAGGACTGCCTCTGATATATGCCGCACGTACTGTAGGTAGGTCGTGAGCGTTCGAAGGAGAAACGAACGAAAAAAAAAAAAAAAAAACGAACTTTCGCCGCACTCTACACAGCAGCAGCACGGCGAGTGCGACCAATTTGAGACGGCTTTGCTGCTGCGAAACATGTCCCACGCGTCAGCCCACATGCTCGACCGCTTCTGTTGATGTCGGTTAGGTCGAAATCGATCGCATATAATAGCTCTCTCGCAATCAGTGATGCAAGAACACGGCGCTGGCTCTAAGTGATATCATGATGGGCGTGCGGCGTGTATTTACACTGCTGTGCTCGGCACGATAGCAGTATACGCATTTCAACCAACGCATATACTGGCCGTACACGTACCGTACAGGCCCTCAAGTGGTACATAAACCGAACAAGAAACATCTCAGTCCCAATTTTTGGAGGACGCTAACAAAGATTTGGACTAAAATGCGTACCGGTACATCGTGCTCTCAGCGGCGAGTGCTACGCTAATCTTACCTGGAATGTAGTAGCCTATGCTCGAGGCTGCCTAAGGGTGGTGTCACCAAAACGTTCCCCACCTCTGACAGGTGGTATAGACCATCTACAGATCAGACAGATCATGATCTAGATCGTCTAGTTCCTCATCTGCCGTCGCGGTAGACTGTGCAATATCTGCATTGTGCAGATGCAACCCAGAAAACAAGTGCTACTACAATGCTGTAGATCATTCATGCAGATCATACGGCTCCCACCAGGCAACACGAGCTAGATCATTAACCACAGGTTATAGGATCTAGATCATGATCTATCTATAGATTATCTATTTGCAGATCATGATCTAGCTGTCCAGCATGGCGACCTGTAGGGAAGGAAAAGCGCGGCCGTTTTGACCTCACCTCGTTTTGGTAGAGAGGGACGTATGTACTCCTCTTTTCTTAATTGCTACAATTTCGTGGCATACCGTGGGCACTGCCGTGACATGCCTCGCGGGCTGCCGCCGTGCGGCATGCCACGACGTATGCCAGGGAGGCCACATGCCGTGGGCACATTACCACGAGAAAGTCAAACAAATTTGCATCCGTGGGTTTACCTCACCCAAAATCATTGGAACGAACTAATATAAATTCGAACATATAAGGAATGGGGACAGACAGACAGACAGGCAGACAGATCGGCAACTTCCAAAATAGAGGCCCAGTTTCACAAACTGAGAATTGTAGCATCTCAATACGTATTTAATTTGTTTCTGGAAAATCTGGAAATAAACATAGTTCACGATAAACAAACCTGGAAATTATGGAACTACGGAAATTTAGGACAATAACGTCCGTCGATGATGACGATACCCGTCGGTGCTAGATTAGGAGTGCGATCCACATCTAAATACTGGTACAAATCAGTAGTTCTACTACAGCACTATTGCAAGGCCTGTAATGGATTTACCTACAAGAGGATTAGTTTAGGCTCCGGCGTCTGTTGCGCCAGTCGCAACACGAGCGGCAAGCACGTTGGGCCGTCAGCGGGGCGGCTAAACATTCGACAAAGTGCATATATTAATAGACGCTAAAAACGTTTCTATTAATAGGTCGTACCAGTAGTAGCAGCAGTAGTAGTCATCGTAGCAGTATAGTAGCAGCGCAGTAGGTGCATTAATAGCAGTAGCGGTAGTAGTAGTAGTAGTAGTAGTAGTAGTAGTAGTAGTAGTAGTAGTAGTAGTAGTAGTAGTAGTAGTAGTAGTAGTAGTAGTAGTAGTAGTAGTAGTAGTAGTAGTAGTAGCTGTAGTAGTAGTAGTAGCAGTAGTAGAAGTAGTAGTAGTAGTAGCAGTAGTAGTAGTAGTAGTAGCAGCAAGAGTAGCAGGAGTAGTAGTAGTAGTAGTAGTAGTAGTAGTAGTAGTATTAAATAGTAGTAGCAGCAGCAGCAGCAGCAGCAGTAGTAGTAGTAGTAGTAGTAGTAGTAGTAGTAGTAGTAGTAGTAGTAGCAGTAGTAGTAGTAGTAGTAGCAGTAGTAGTAGTAGTAGTAGTAGTAGTAGTAGATAGAGACAATAGAAACCATTACAGTACTTTGTATGCGCAGCTTTGCGAATGAAGCCCCCACAGAGAGGCAGCAGATGCCACGCCTCCCGTAGCGTAACGCAAGAGCAAACAAAACGAAATACTAGGTATGAAAAACTGCAAAACGCCACCGGGGCTCGTTTAATCCTACGGTTTCGATCTCGCGTTTCAAATCGAAAGTCAAATGTAATTCGCTTTAGATACGTATATGCTGTTGCTGTTGTTATTTCCATATGCTCACCGCCACAAGGCAGTCCGTGGTCACACGACAGGCTCCAATAACCCCGGAGTGGAAGATTACCTCAGCAGGAAAAAAACCAAACACGTAAAAAAATAATACACAAACTGAGCCCCCAGCGTCGACCCCTGCCTTGCGCTGCCAGAACACGACCCCTGCCTCGCCGGGGGCATCATTCCTCTCGACGACGCCTCCTTCACAACCAGAATCACAATTCACAGCGGAGCTGGCGTTCTTGCACCTTTTGGTTGCGTGGGTCTTCTTGACACTGACACTTCCCCACAGACTTTTATTGATAGAAGAAGAGCAGCTTTATTCCTTTCGTGCGCGCCGAGAATAAGAGCCGAGCTCGTGCCTCCCTGGGAAAAACCCTGGGTTTCCATCTACGAAACGCCTCCCAAGTAGTACACATACGATCCCAATACTTGAGACCAGGTAATTACCGGGCTTTCAGGCTCATTCAAGGCAGTATCATAGCAGATGCATACTGCTGTGATAGCCGCAACAAACAACGTACCAGGTGCAACAACAGTATTTTCGTAAGGCATACCAGGTACATCGCGCGAGGTGCGACGGGCCCAAAACACAAAACGTTCTCCATCGACGTGCACGTACTCGAACGAGACAAATAGTTGACATGACGCAGCGCGAAATGTAAACAAGATATAAGGGGATCCAGCAGGCGCGGGCACGAGACGAACTACTGTACCAGGTATACTCGTATATGGCGCGGAATCAACTTTCATCCAGCCGCTTGGGTCGGAAACAAGAGAAAGGCCGGCAGAGATGAAGATGCAAGCATGCACTTTTTGTCCCCTCCCCTATCCCACGACGTTTACTTTTGAGCGATGGGACACGTCCCAAGAAGCGGCATACGCCGGAGACGGATTGTGATGATACCGTCGAACAAATCCAGTAACATCAGTAGTGCCGGTTGCCCTCTATGATGCCGGTTGCCCGCTACATATAGTGTCTGTAACGTCGCTTGGCACAGATGGGACTAACCAGTAGTGTGGCGGTGTGCGTGCGGAGGGATTAATGCCGCTATAGTGCCGATATTGTTGCCCGGCTCCTACATACCGGCACTATTATAGAAGGACCGGCACTACTACTGTTCCACCGATTGAAGCCACGAAGAGAAAACAGCTCCGCCGGTCATGCATGCACGCATGCGCAAACATTTCTTGCAAACTTTTCTTACATGATATGCTCAAGAGCACATCAAACGAACGAGAGAAGAAAAAAAAAAATGAAAAAATATACTTCCGCACCCCGGAAGCCCGGCCCCGCAAGCCCGCAAGTCAATGATCAAGACAAATATAATACGCGCCTGGAGGGAGAAAATAGACGAAGCGGGGTGGATACGTGCCCCAAGATTTGCATAAACAAATAATTTGCTGCCCCATGACGCGCCGGTTGCTGAGCACGGATGGAACAAAAAATCAGCATCGCCCTATTGCAGGCCGTAAGGAGTCAAAAGCGGGTCATCGTCTTTCTACAAAACAAAAAAAACGTCACCGATTGAACCGTCATTTTCTCTATAAACCCCTGTGGAGATCACCACATACCGAACAACAGTTTGATATATTTGATGCTATCGACCGTACGTAACAAGCCAAAAGAGGGCCATCACTTTCCTCTCGAACAAAAACAAAAATGTCACCGATTGATCCGTCAATCTCTATCTAACCCTGTGGGACCGAGAGATATCTCGACCAAAACAATGGTCGGTAAGTTTGGTGTTATCAACCTTGTCGGTGCAGCGTTAGCGGACAGCAGTTACAATGGTTGTAGGATCATGTTGCGCCCCGTGCCGTGCGACTCCTTGCATCAACCATTGTAACTCGGATACTAACCATTGTATCATCCTCCCAACAACGCGGTGGCCACTATGGTTGTTGTGATCGTCACTTTTTCGGGTAGTCAAATGTTTCTATATGAAACTCCTAAGAGGGTTACAACGCTTTAAGGACAAATTTGGAGCATCTGCATTCATCACTTTTCCATTTAAAAAAACACATATCGTCTCTCTCCCGATTGATTGATTGATTGATTGATTCCATCTCTTCAAGAAGTGGTCGAAGCGTCGTACTGCATAGCGACGATACATGCAATCGTGATCGGAAAACGGCGGGAGGTCTCTAAGGACCCGAACCTTCTTCAAGGGAAACCTCCCCAGTAGATCGATCCCATTCCAACAACAAACAAGGCCTTGTTATTCTTCATGCAACGAACAAAGGCCGCTAAATCGTCGCCCACAAGATATTCGCGAACAACTCGCTTTTTTTTCTTGCTACGTGCGTACCACACCTCCCTCCCTCACTCCCTCCCTCCTTTCGTTGCCAACACGCGCACGACTACCCTATCTATTCCCTACCCCCTCTGTGGCCTAGACGCCTCCCTCGTCGCAACGTTGACATCTCGGATACAATAGATCATCGGTTCCCACAGTTCACGATCTATTGTAGATCTTGCAAATGCGAGGCAGATAGATAATAAATTCCCGATGATCTACTGCATAGCTCATGTTGCCGGGTTGAGCCAGTACAATCCGCATGATCCGTGCCACATATTTCCTGGGAAGGGTCTGTACTCTACACAGATCCTGCACAACCTCTCACAACTGCAGGTGACGAACTACCGTAGATGATCTATCTGTAGACAGATAGACAGATCAGATAGAACATGATCTATCTGTCCGCGGTGTGGAATGATAACTCCCTCGTTCCAAGTGCACCCGCATTTTTTAGGACAAACTACCGTACTTGAATTCATCAGGGTTGTTCACGGGTCGGGTCAGACCTCGCGAGTCAGGTCGGATCGGGTCGAGCAAGGGTGACCCGACCCGATCCGTGATTTCAAAAGCTTCCTGACCCGGCCCGCGGGTCGGGTCACATGACTCGTGAAGAGCCCTGTGGAATTATTCAACTCATATGGGACTATTTTTGAAGCCGAAAAAAAGGGTCAACTACAGTAAGTTAGCTCCGGTACCGCTGCACCGACGACCATGGAGCACAGCAAACTACCCGGGAAAGCATACCAGTCAGGATCGTTTTCGCCAGTGCGATTACAACGAGGGTTAATTTCAGCTCGACGACCAAAAAACAGTTGCTACAACCGTCCGTAACTTACCGTTGTATACTATTAATAATATACCGAATCCTAAAAAAATATTTTGTAGCGGAAAAGCACTGGGCGATCGACCAACTATGCCACCAAAAAACATATTACCAATCGCGTTCCTCCTCGGACGCCGCCGACATGTCATCACCGGACACAATCCTCGCACGCTCTTGCCCCTCCTCCTCTTCCACGTCAACGACAGCACCGCGGCCGCCCCCCACAGGGGCCAGAACCAGCCCAGCCCCCCCCTCTCCCGCAGCGGCCCCGGTGTCGACGAAAAAAAACCCCCAACTTCACCCTCGCCACCCCCCCCCCCCCCCCCCCGGCCTCCACCCCCGCTCCCGGTCCGCCCCCCCCCTCCATCACCCGAACCGACCTCCCCGTCGTCACCTTCGGCGCCGCCGAGCCTCTCCATCGCGGCCAGAAGTGGGCCCAGGGAAGCCGGGGCGCACGCCGCCGACGACCTCAGCAGCTCTGCCACGGCCGCGGGCTTGTGGCGCCGCGAAGCCAGTTCGGCCAGGGCCGCACCGGCCGCCCGGCCTCCGACTGCGAGGGGCGCTTCGGGGCGCCCCAAGAATTCCAGAAGAGCTACCGGGGCGGCCGCGTCGCCCATGAAATCCCACGGGCGTACCGCGCTCGCGCCGCCGCTGGGTGAAGAAGCTTTAGCGCCCGTGAACCTAGACTCCGCCGCTTGGCCCAGGGCCTCGACAACGCGGAAGGCGTACGCCCGCTTCAGGAACTGCGCGGCGGTGGGAGGGGGCGAGGCGCTCGGACGGGGCAGTCGCGCGAGCGCACGGGCGCACGTCGGTGCGAGGGCGGCCGCGGCGGCTACGGGCAGCGCGGGTTGCCGCGGGCGCTCGGGCCCAGACCCGGAGCCAGACGCAGACGCAGACCAAGACCCTTCCCCGGGAGGGAAAGCGGCGTCGCCCACGCACCTCAAGAACTCTAGGGTGGCGGTCTCATTGCCCGACAGGTGGCCCGCGCAAAGCGCCGAGAGGTGGCGCCAAAGCGGGCCTCCGCCGCCCCTCCCCCCCCCCTCCTCCTCCTCCTCGTCCTCCTCCTTCTCCTGCGGCACCCCTTCCAGACACCACCACTTCCTCGTCGTCGCTGCTTTCGTCGTCGCTGCTGCTGCTGCTGCTGCTCACGTTTCCGTCGCCGCGTTTTTCTCCCACCGCTGCCGTCGCGGCCGAGCGTGCACCTTTGACGAGCACCGCCGCTCCCCCTTTCCAGCCGGCGGAACACGCGGCCATGGCGGCGGCGTAGTGCCCGAGGAGGCGCCCCACCGACATCCGAACCGGTGGCAGCGCCCGCGCCCCCGCCCCCCGCCCCTCAGCCTCCACCGCCGCACTCTCGCCTCCCGCTCCCGGTCCTGCTCCCGCTCTCGCCGGAGTGGTGGTCGTTGTCCCCGGCAAGCATGTCAACAGGAGGACACTCGCAGGGTCCGCTAAACCGATATTGCCGCCGCAACCGCCACCGCTGTCCAACGCAGGCGGCGCCGGCGACAAAGCGGCGGCTGATGCCGCGAACCCGGCCAGCTGTAGCACCCGCAGCATCAACCCCAACCCTTCCGTTGCCACCGCCACCGCCGCCGCCGCGTTATCGTCATCATACCCCGCCCGACGAGAAACTTCACCGGTCACACGACCACCGGAAGCCCCACCCTTGGTGCCGACGAAAGTCTCCTCTGCTGTGAGAGCCGCCGCGATGGCGGCGGCCAGGTCGGCCGCGCGGTTGGCGTAAAACGCCACCCCGGAAGCAGAGACGGCCGAGCGAGGGTCGGCGGCAAGCGCTTTCACCAAGCTTCTCATGCCGCCTACGCTGGACTCGAGCAAGGCAGTGCCAGCCCCACCGCCGCCGTCGACAGCATCGGTACCCACCGCCTCCACGAGGAGGTCGAGGGGCGCTCTCGGGTTCAAGGCCAGGGATCGGAGGAGGAAGCTGCCCTGGTTGCCGTTGCCGCCGCTGCTGCTTTCTTGGGCTTGTCTGCGAGCGCGGCCGTACAGCGCCACCGTGCAGGGCACGACATCTTCTCGTTGCCTCGCCATGGCCACATCTCCGCCGTCACCTCCGCTGATCGTCTGAGCGACACTCCGAGCTTTTTTCTTACCCGGTAGAGCCACGGCCTCGCCTGGCACCGTAGCAGCCGCAGAAGCCTTCGTGGTGTGAACATGCTTCTTGGCCTTAACTGCGCGAACCCCAGCTACCAGCCGCTCCACAGTCAGAGCTTCGTCTCTCGACAGCTCTGCCTTCAGCTTTCCCTTGGGCAGGGCGCCCACGGCGGCACGCAGGGCCCCCTCGATCGCAGCTGTGTCCTGGCCCATGTCGTCGCTGGCCAGGTGGTCGGCGAGGCCAGCCATGAACTTGGTGGCAAGAGGCGATGCTGCTTTGCCTGCCGTACGAGCTGTGGTGGATTCAGACGCACCATCTGCGACGGGCCTCCTCTTGGTCTTTGAGCTCGATAGAGGAGCATGGCCCGCCTCTGGGGCCTTACGCTTGGCCGCAGTTCTTTCTGCTGGCATGGCTCAACCACCACTGCGAGTCTGCGTGTACCACTGCTATATTTGCTGCGTGGGCGGGCCAACTCGATATCATGGGTTTCCAGTCGGAAAAAATGCGTACGACATGCGGGGAGAACAGCGATATATGAGGTGGAAAAAAATGGGCGAAAATCAATGCACGTTGACGGACAATGAGAATGACTATAGTCATTCTCATTGTTGACGGACGACCAGTGTTCGTGTGTTTGTGTACGTCATGTGCGGTGTTCAGTTCCTCGACAACTGCCTCATGCACTAGCGTATGTGAATGGAGATACCATGGTATTTCTGAGCATAGCAGTGTCGTTTAATTGTAAATTTCTACTGCAGCCAGATTCATACCAGGGGTACAGAGCAGCGGCAGCAACAACAGGAAGACGAGCGAACAAAGCAGCTGCTGCACCAGCGGCAGCAAAGATGTAGGGTAGGTACCAGGTATACCGGCAGGTCACAGCATTCACCACCACTATTAACCCTACTGTACTACTACGGGGGACCATAGTAAATAGGACCAACTGTTGTTTGTAAAAATAGGTAAATGTATAGGTTTTTGTGTGTACCGCAGGTCCTATTTACTATGGTCCCCCGTATAATATTACTACTAATACTACTATATTAATACTACTATACTACTACTACAGCAGTACTACTTCTATACTGCTATACTATTACTATTAATACTGCTACTACTACCTTACTACTAATACTACTACTATATATACTACTACTACTACTACTGCTACTACTACTACTACTACTACTACTACTACTACCTCGCCTCCTCCTACCACTACAACTACCACCGGATATGATGATGGCAGTGAAGAGTGTGGTGAGGGAGGGGCGGCGTATCGTTTCCCAACAACACCCCCACCACGTTCATTATTTAGTAGCTGTGTTGGGAAACACAACAAGGAATGCTTGTGATAAGTTGCAGGGCGTTCCTCGGGACGCGCTTTCGACTCCGGGACGATATCCCGTGGGGCTCAGTTACCCCCGGACTAAACGGTGCAGTATTTCCAATGGGATGTGGCCACCGCGCGGGATGTGCTTGTTGTGTGGGAACGGCGGGATTTACGCTTTTTTTTTTTTCCGCGGCTCGGGAGCGGGATACTATAATTTGTGCGAGACGCGTTTGTGGCGGCACGGGGTTTCACTTTCATCACGGGACTCCTGGTGCGATACAGTAATAATAGGTATACAAACGACTATTAACCCTTTTAGTAGTACCGTTTGGGGGACAAAGCACTCAAATTCTAAGTAATAATAGCAGCTTGTCCCCTAAACGGGACTGCGATCCTAACAACAGCAAGCAGTGCTGACAACGGAAAAACGGGATTTTATTTTGCTTCAGCAGAGCGCTGGAAGAGGGGCTATCATTGCGGTTGAAGAATATATTCGATCCGAGTCGGAATGAAACGTGTACCAAGGGCAAAATTAATCACAATGACTATAATAATACTAATAATAACGAATAACGCCGTTGGTTTTCAACGGTAACGGGCATTTCCCATGGTTGAGGGGTCCCGGCAGCCGTAAATATTGTGGCCAAAAACTGCCATCAACACCCCTTATATAGTGTGTTAGCACGGATCACGGCACAAGGCAAGAATATTGTAGCCAAAAACTGCTATTAATAGTACCGCATCTATAGTGTGAGCGCGGATCACTACAAAACAAGTACGAGCATCGAGCTGCTGCACCTTTTCGTGCAATAACTAAACTCCTTGCATTGCTGCTGTAGTTCATATTTCACTACTCATGTATGTACGTACTACACGCATGCTCACAGCCCCAAACCAAGCACTTGTTGGCTCTAATGCTACTACTGTAAACCGTCACATTTTGTCTAGTCGCACTTTTCCTCCTGAAAAACAAGTCCCCGAAAAGGGCCTTAATTAAGCGCACTTGCTCTCTCGTGCGCACAACAAATATCCCATACATGTTTTTGTCCATGGAACACACCGAACAGGAAAAAAAAAACGTTTTTCGCTGACCTCTCAAAACGCACTGTAAAGCACTTAAAAAAAACTATATCTGTTGTATCACTCATCTTTCAATGCATTCCTTCATCTCCCTGTCCTGTGCCCCGATATAAAATAGCCTATCCCATTCCCCCCTTTCGAGCGCGTGGGCGCGTCCTTTGACTTTAACACGCGCCGTAAATAAATCGGTGAAAAATCTTGAAAGCCAAAACAAACGAAAATGAGAAAATTGCAAGCTTGCATTGCAAGCAGCGGAAGAACAGCGTACGGCCGAAAAACACCATTCACCGAACAAAAAAAATGCGTTCATTGTACCCCCCCCCCCCCCCCCCCCGCTCCCCCCCCTCCCGTCGCATGCATGTGCGTATTTCACTCAGCCTGCAACGCTCTAGCCTTACCGCCGCAGCGTTTTTGTTATTTTATCCCACGCTAAACAAAAATGGGGGGGAAAAAATCGTTCTTCTCACACAAGAGCATAAAAAAAAACTTTCTTTTTCTCACAGAGAAAAAAAGCTTGCCTCAGTTTATTTTCTCACAGAGAAAAAAAATGTTTTCGTTTTTTTCTCACCGACAAAAAGGGGGGTAAAGGGGGCTGCCTTCAACGAGGCCCCTCATCATGCGCGCTGCTTGACTTGGGCGTAAAAAAATACCTCAAGAAGCTTGACATCCTTTGATCTGGGCCGAGTTGGCAGCAACTACCGTACGAACGCCGAGTTGGCAGCAACTACCGTACGAACGCGGCACGCTGTTTGCTGTTGGTTAGCTTCCAAGGGTGGCATCGCACGCCGGTAGAAGCAGACACAGCGCAGCAGACAGGACGGTGGTTTCGAAAGCAAACATCCAACGCGAAACGGATCGCTCTAATAGGGGCGACATCGCACCGGACATGTGGCTTCATTCTTCATTGTCTCTCTCGCACGAGCAGTGAATCACTGCTGCCCTACGCCCACGGCGTACCAAGACCGAACTGAAGAAGAAAAAAAAAAGAGCAAAATTCTGAAGCGTCGAAACCCGCCGTCCCACGCCGCTTTTTGTCGAAACCCCCTCTCCTACGCCCTTCTGCGCATGGACGGACGAAACACCCCGCACCCTCCCCCCCGCCCCGCCCCGCCCCGCCTCCCCCTGCCTAGCGCAACGCCAAACTTGTCACCCATAGAGCTAAACAACTAAAAAATGACACGTCACAGCGGAGGGCGACACAAGGGCGTATACACAGCCTGTTGCCGCGGGGTGATACGGAGTGCGCCACGAGCCCTAATTCTCTAGATTGAAGGCAGCAACCCCCCCCCCCCCCCCCCTCCCCCCCCCCCCCCCCCCCCCCCTCGATTTGACGGCTGGTCTTCAAGCTCCATTCCCTTCCCCTCCCCGCCTTCCTACCTCCTTTGGCTCGTGTCGCGCCTGGACACGCTCTTCCGTATCTCCCCCCTTGTCGGACTCTCTCGCTCGTGAACAAGCTCTCTCTCGCTCTCCCCCCCCCTAACTTTCTCTTCCGCTCGTGCACACACACGTGCCGAATGGCATGCACCTATTATACCGAGGAAGCAACTCGATGCCGAGAGCATGCATCCATCCCGAAGCAAGCACCCTCTCGCGCCCACAAGACTCTCTAACGAGTAAAAACCCACCGAGCAAGTCAATGTTGTCCCATACATACTGTTGCAAACGAATACATACGTTTTCAAGAATGGAATGAGAGAAGAAACGAGACGAGAAATAAAAAGAGACAAACAACAAAAAAGCAAAGACAAAAACAGCGCCAAAAAGAGGAAGAAAAGAAAAAAAAAAAAAAAAAAAAAAGACCAAAGACAAAAGGGAGAAAGCAGCTGGATAACCAAAAAAATGAAAAAAAAAAAAAAAAAAAAAAAACGCCTCCGTGCTACGTAGGGCGCGCCCCCCTCCCCCGCCCTCGGCCCCCACTTCCATTTTCTCCCATCCTCGTCGGCATTGTTTGTAGGGTCACGAGTACAACCAACGTCACCAGCAACGCTTTCTTCATTGCGCGCCGGTCTTGACGTCCACGAACAGCCGTGTCGCTTCCTGCGCTCCGTTCACGTCTCCGTCCTCGGCCGCCTTCACGCGGTTCTTATTCCAGAACGACGTAGGGTAGACAAGCTCCAGATCTGCCCTGCTCCGGTACTTCTGGGCGATGTCCTTAACCTTTTTTCGTTTTTTTGTTTTTGTTCAAAAAGAGTTTTTTTTTTTTTTTCATGAATAAACGCGTTGAAAAATTTCGGACGCGGGGGGGGGGAGAGACAGACGGACGCGGGGTTGCGCGCGGGAACGGGAGGGGAGGGGAGGGGTATGAAACAAAGGCTGTGCGAACTCATAGCTAACGTGCTTGCAGTCAACAAATAAACCACAAAACACGCAAACAAAACACAGACTCGTAACAAATCACACGTTCACACATACCTGGACCGGCACCATATGACACACGGCGAAGCATATACGAGGACGTACATAAAGAAAGTTGACCAAAAGAGGCAGATAACGTAGAGATGAAAAATAACACGTATCGTAATAGACGAGGCAAAAATGCAAAATCACAGAAAAATAAAAAACACACTTGCAAACAGCACCACTACACTGTTGTACGTACAGACCACTTACTTTATACCAGGTCTGCAATTATTGAGTATATGAGGCAGGGTGTGTTCTACGCTCGCCTCACAATTCAGTGTCACAAAAACGTTTTATTTTTCATTTTCAAAGATTCGCATGAAATTTGGCCCAGAAACTGGTATCATAACCTGCGGAAATCAACTTCCAACAAAACTGTTGTAATGCTCCCTCTACGTCATAGTGCCTGTATGTATGCGCCAGCCAATAATACCCGCACTATATGGCGGTCAACCGGCACTAATCCCTCCGCACACTGCCACACTATTAATAGGCAATCCCATCTGTCCGTACCAAGCGATTCCGCTGGCACTATATATAGCGGGCAACCGGCACTACTAAAGGGACCGCTACTGCTCTAGTTTTTTTCCCCAAGTAACCGAGTCTCACAAAAGCTGATTTTTGGTTGTTTGTTGTTTCGGGCGACGAAATTCGAGCAAAACATCTACAGCAACCCGCGAAAACCATTCTACACTGATTCCAACTATATTGTCCCCAAAAACGTAAGTGGAGACCGAACGGGGTTATGACTTCCCGTGTCTTAAGTGCTGTCGCGTACTGTTCGATAACAAGAACAAAAAAAAATCACCTGGTATTGCCGTGTACTACTTACTGCGGTTTTACGAATAGAGGATATTGATACCCGATCCAACCCGGACTGGAGCATGTATACAATACAACAGTGTGTCCGGTCTATATGATGTACCTGGTATGATACTTCGTCGGGGGTTAAACTAATTAAAGGACCGTATTTAATAAAACTTGATGAGGAATTACTACACAAACGGTCCTTGTATTCGATTTTTGTACTAAACTTTAAAATAGGAATTACGATACAGACGGTCCTTAGAGCCCATCTTAACGGGGAACACTAAATTTCGTTCAATCAGATGCAAATTAAATTAGAAAAAAAAACAAGTCAAATAGTAATAACCGAAAGTCCTCGATAAGATGGGCCCTTAAATTAAGTTAGAAAAACAAAATCAAGTCAAATTGAAAGAACCGAAAGTCCTCGATAAGATGGGCCCTTACACTAAAAACTTTTGAGTAATATTAGTATACAAATGGGCCTTGTATTAAGTCTCACTAGACAGGATATTAAAATTTAATTAAATATTACTTTACAAAAGGTCGTAACATGAAATCTTGTATTGCAATTTAATTAGGAAATTCTATGCAAACCGTCCTTATATTAAATCTTACATGAAATGTTAAATAGGAATTTGTATTCGAACGGTGCTTATAAACCGGCGTAGGGACAGAGTACAAAAACAAACAAAAGTTCACCTCTTCCAAGAGGTTCGCATCGAGGCTCTTGAAGTCGACCCCCAGGTTGCCGAACTTGTCGTTCCTTACTTCCAGTTCGTTCTCCGCAGCCTCGTTTCTCGGGTTGGAGATGAAGTCGATGCCGGTGCCCGTCTTGTCCGCGATCATCTGGGCGAGGTCTCGCACGCGGTGGGTCTCCGCCACCTGTGCACGCACGCATGCACAACGAGTTGAGATAGGAAACAAATATACATGTCAAGATGGAACAGAACAAAAATGCACACACACGCACGCAACAACAACGGGCCTTTCTTCGCCTTACAATTATTGGACAAGCACTAATGAGATATTGTCAATATTATGTTTGCCTCAGATAGCGTAGATGCCGTACCGATATAAACTGAATACCCTTCCGTAAATCAGCAGTATCCCTCAGGGTGTCTTAACCTCCCCCAGAGAGCATTGGAACGAACCGGATGTAATATTATTTGCTGCATGAATTGATGCTGGTTGGTTGTGGGAGACGAATAGATTCAGTGCAGCCCGAGAAAACCTGTATATCTAGGAAGAGGAAGAAGAAGTGTTGCACCCCTTTTTCTTGTTCGGGAGGACCGAACGGCCCGACCGAACGGGAACATACAGGATCTTATTTGATGTAGATGGACACCACGGAAGATGGATGTGGACGCCAATGTGCTCTGGCATGTTCAAAAGATACCGCTCGTACTGATTCGGCTGGCGAGGCCCAGGATTCTGCATGGACCCAAACACGTTTTTTTACACCGGCACGGAACGAATGACCACGAACAGCCTCGTTCCGTTCCGCTCGTTCCCATGCTCTCTGGGGGGGGGTAAGACACACCCTCATACGCCTCTCTGCCAGCCGCTTCCCAATTGCCATTCCCCACATCATTTCATTCTAGCTACCGGTATAGCATATCCTATTCCTACACGAGAGAAAAATAATGAAACAAAACACGCGCCTCTATCCCCAACTACAACAGCTCTTTTGTAGCACCGCCTCCCTCCCTCCCCCCCCCCTCCCACCAAAGCGACGGTTTATGGTAATACGACTACCGCCATGCATGACATGAGTGCACCCCCCCCTCCCCCCACAAAAACAAAATCACTTTTGTTTTTAAACAGACCCCCATCCCCCCTTCCCACCCAAAACCGCCTCCCCAACTCCTCTCTTCACCTGGTTGAAGATTTCGACGGGGCCGTTAGCCGCGGGGGGGTTGACCACCGCCGCCTCGAGGCATTTAGCGGTATCGCTGACGTGAATGAAACCTCGCGTCTGCCCTCCAGTACCGTACACGGTCATAGGGATGTCAAGGGCAGCCTGCATCAGGAATCTAAGAAAGGAGACAGGCAGTCGTACACCCAGGGGGGGGGGGGGGGGGGGAGGGAGGGGAGGGAG
Organism: Macrocystis pyrifera; assembly: GCA_031763025.1. NCBI lineage: Eukaryota > Phaeophyceae > Laminariales > Laminariaceae > Macrocystis > Macrocystis pyrifera. The sequence goes on from JASSKH010000022.1 coordinate 10,693,139, forward strand.
TGGTAGAAAGAGGGAGGGGAGGCGGGAGGAAAGGGGGGAAGGGAGTTGTGGAGGGAGGGCATGAGCGAGGGAGGGAAGGGGGGAGGGAGTTGTAGAAGGAGGGAGTGCGCAAGGGAAGGGGGGAAGGAAGGGAGCGGGTGTGGGAGAAGGCGATGGCGGAAGCGTATTGAACTTCTCGAGTTAGAATATTCACGCTCAAGCTTATCAAAATAGAAGTAAGTCCGTTTGGGAGACGCTGGCATACGTACCCTTACGCGTGACAGGACCCTTTCGGAGCGAAAAAAAAAACGCCTTCAGCACACTGGCGGCGCAACCGATACGACTATAAAACCTGGTTGCTGTGTGCGCGTGGCACTGGTGCGCTCTTGAGATATTTCAACCCGGCGCACCAGACAAGCAAGCAAAGCAAGCAGAACCAAGTAAGCAAGCAGGCACAAGCCAAACCGAGTAAGCAAACAAGCACAAGCAGAACCAAATGAGCAAACAAGCACAAGCAAAGCGAGCAAAGCAAGCGAGGCAAGCAAAGCATGCGAAGCAAGCAAAGCAAGCAAGCCCAAGCAGAACCAAGGAAACAAACAAGCTCAAGCAAAGCGAGCAAAGCAGCCAAAGCAACCGAAGCGAGCAAAGCGAGCAGAGCAAACAAGGCAAGCAAAGCAAGCAAGGCCCCACGCGATCCCCGCCTCACTTCAAAACACACAATACGAACAAAACACAACACGTAATACAGAGCACACGGCGGTACAAAACGGTACAAAACACGCAACAACAAAAAAAAAACACGCGCACGCACCGGTTAAGCACCGTCCCGTAGTCGCTGTCGTAGTCGAACCGGTTCACCAGGCGCTCGTCGCGAACCGTCTGGTCCGTGTTCGTCCCCCACACGATACCCTGGTGGAGATCGGTCAGTCTCAACCCGTCGTTCTTCGCGTAGAACTGGAACAGGAGGGCATCCAAGCACCTATTAACGACGTCATCGGCACGAGGGTAGATAGAGGTGGGCACGGTGAGGAGCCCCGTGGCGCGCCACAAGATCAGACACCAAGACACTCAGACCCAACAGCCGGCCACCAACAGCAGATGCTCTGGCTTGAACCCGATTACGACTCATTCTGTGGTACAGGTGCACCAACATGTGCTGAGGTGAGGCTCCTTCCTGACATGGGGAGGGAGGGAGCCCACAATTCTTCACACGAAAAAAAAAAAACGACATTTTGATTAAAAAAAATGAAAGCATAAACCGAGCAACACTTCTGTTTTGTAATAACGAAAAATAAGGCGAAGCGAAAACGGTCTTTCGACGATATTGGCTCATGACTTGCCAAAAGAATGAACTCGCTCTGTTTTTCAGGTACGAAACGAGGATTTTTCTTCGCCAGCCATTTCAGCTAACTCTTCGGATCCTTACGCCCATCTTACCAACACGAAATATACCACATTCCAGCGTCAACCAATTCAGCTTATAGATACCAATCATCAAAGCCACTGCTTAAGCGGGTACGTTTCAGCAAATAGACGGACAGAGTGTTTACCATAAAATTACACACCCCGGCACGCGCGATTGAAGTATGTATCTCACCTAGCTTGCCCGGACAATTTTCGAGGACTTTTTTTCATTTTTTCGATCTAACAGCTGAGCTTTTTGGGGGGTTTATTTTTTCAAACGATACACCGTACGCTCGTAACTCACTTGGTGGTGTGGTAAACAGATCCGGGGTAGGCCGGGTGCAAGATCTTCTGCTGGCGGTCTCCCGGCAGCGTGACGTCTATGTACCCCTCCGGGATCTCCCCGCCGCTGTTGCCATACCCGTACACCCTGGAAGGCGTTTTACAATAATCCGAAAGCGTGCGAGGTGTGGGGGGGGGGGGGGTGTACTTGTTAGGAGAGATGCACTCGGTCTCATGCATGGCCCTGGTCGCATGGGGCGGGGGGGGGTGTACTCGATAGGAGAGATGTACTCAATCTCATGCATGGCCGTAGTCGTAAGACCATAGACCCTCGCATCCCTACAATGCCGGGACCGAGCATGTCGGGTTTTCACCGACCAGGCAGACATTGCTTGCTTGCACCAAGCGCGAAGCGCCGTGGGGTGTCCCGCGAGTAGCATGAAGGGTGAGCTGCATCCTACCAAGAACCGCTTGTGAGGCGGACTTGCATATGGATGACAGCTTCAATGAATTCATTTAATTTCCTGGGGTAACCATTTGGGAGGGGGGAGTCAAATAATCACACCAGTAAGCATTAGCAGCCAACTAGCAGCCAACTACCGTCAAAACAGCGTTGAACTCGAGCAGGGGTGCAATCGTTTTTCAGCCAGCCTGATTTTTCCACAACGGGAAGGTTTGCCAAATACCGAATGCCAGTACCGAACAAGGGATGCGTTTTTTCGGGAAGATCTGGTCGAGAGCCTTCCGAAAATACAATGGCGTTCGAGGCTTACGGCAATTCGGCACCCCAACTACCGTTGCCGAAAGAACACGAGCGCTGAAAATCGAGCTGGCCGAAAAAAAACGACCGCATCACCTCCGTGCCAATAAAATCAAAGCTCTTTTCGGTATTTATCGCTGATGGAGGGGGTCTCAACCCATTGGTAGTGGCTCACAGATGTCGGGAGACATGCCAAGCAGGGTAAAACGTCCGCTGTCAAGGGAGTATATAGGGCCGAGTGCCCCACCCTAAAACATGGCACCAGGTAGTTAGTACTAGTTTCGAGTCAGTCAAGGCCATGTCAAGGCAAAGTTGCTGTCTGTCAATACAACACGTGTGAAAGTGCTATCTCCTGGCATATTTGGCCGCGGTTTTTGCCCTGAAGGCCTCGCTGAGCGAAGGGTAAAAACTCCCCCCACAGGTTGAGCAGAACAAGCAAGAAAAAAAAACTGACGGAACGAAAACAATAAACAAGAAAAACACGCACAAACGAGCTGTACCTATTGAGCGACTCGCTTGCAAGGCATACCAAGGGCAAAACCCCGCGCGCGGCGAAAGGAGCTATTTTCACTCACCCTCGGTGATCGAGTTGACGAAAACGGCTCCGGGGACAAAAAAGCCGTCGGCCTATTAAGACCAACTTTTGATGAAATTTCTCGCGTGGCGAAAACAGGCAGGTCTCACTATTTCAATGTCGGTACAATATATAGACGGTCCCCAGCGTCAATGCCTGACACCGCCCCCCCCTTCCGCGCCGTGCCCCTTAATTCTTCTACCGCTGCGAAAATGGGCTCACTTGGCCGATCCGTATGGATGCCCTGCTAGAGGCTATAAAATATACACCACTCTGGACGAAAATATAAGAGCCATTCGGGTATAAACATGAACATCAAAATATTCTTACATTCTCGGCCAGGTCAGAGCGGTACCGAATAACGCGTAACATGCCCAATGGAAGCTGCTTGCAGTAGGTACGGCAAACGCCACTACCCTCGAATGAAGCCAAAGCAAGGCGAGACGCCCCCCCAAAGTAATCAATCCCGGAAACTTGGCTCTCCCTCTCTTCCTACGCTGTCTGTCAGTCTATCACCCCCCTCCACCCACCCACCTGCCGACGCCCGAGCGCTCCGCTCAAAGGTCCCACAACCTGCCTGGCAACAGGCCGAGCAGCACCGCGAACCCCAACCTAACCCCATAGAAACCTCACCGCTACCGTCCTCCGCACAACAAGAAAAAAAATATCCAAAATGCGGAAGCGGAAAGCTGAACCCCCCCCCCCCCCCCCCCCCCCCCCCCTACTCGCATCACCCCCCCCCCCCCCCCCCCCCCCCCCCCCCCCGCCCCCCTCCCCGACCAAAAACGGCCTTGTCTCACCCCATAGTCCCCAGGTGACAGACGTGTATGTCCAGACCGGACTCTACTATGGCGACGAGCATGTTGTGCGTCCCCCCCGTATTGTTGTCTACCGTGTACCGCTTCTCCCTGGACCCCTTCTGGGAGTAAGGGGCGGCGCGCTGCTCGGCGAAGTGGATCACCTGTTCCTCCGGCGTACGGATAGGGAGTACGGGACCGGTGAAGGGGACGGGACGGGACGGGGGTGGTGATGTTGACGGTGACGGGAACGGGACCGGGTGCGACTACAGGTACAGAGGCGGGTACGGAACCGGTACTGGTACGGCTGCGAGAACGGGTAAGGGTACAAATATCGGTAACGGGATAGGTACGGGGATGGATACCGGGATGGGTACGGGTGCAGGTGCAGGTACGAAGGCGGGTACGGGGCTGGGTACAGGTACGGGTACGGTTGCGGGTACAGGGGCGAGTACCGGTACGGGCATGGGCACGAGAACGGGTACAGGTATCCGTGCGGGGATGGGTACGGGTACAAGTGCAGGTACAGAGATGGGTGCGGGGCTGGGCACAGGTACTGGGTACTGATACGGGTACGAGGGTAAGTGCGGGTACGGGTACGGGTATGGGTACGGGGGCGAGAACGGGGGCGGAGTTGGCGAGAGCCAAGGGCCGGGAGTAGGAAGTTGGCCGCACGCCCGGGGCGCGGAGTTGATTGAACATGGACAAAAGAGTGGAGAAGGTTGCGCTCCCTGCTTCCTGTCATGCAGGCATGGAGGCAACACATTCGCTTGTTCCGGTTGAAAGAAGGAAACCGCAGAGGGAAAACAGGAAAAGCCAAACCGACCAATGAGGAACGTTCAAGGCAGCGCCAAATAGACAAACACGATTACCAGTACAAGCTATCATGCGATAACAAGCGCGCGGACTCCTTTATAGGGTCCATACAACTGCTGCCTCTCAAACCAATCGCCCTCCTCCGCCGCCGCCAGCTATTGGCAATCAGCGATCGATGAATACCAGGTATGCTATATACGAGACTGCGGTTTGGCCCGATGACTGACTTACACTAAATATTTCACACCACGGACAGTTCATTTACAGATCATGTACAGATCACTTGATGATCTAGATGTTTCAAGGCAGACAGATTCATTTCCGCTGTTGCATCATCTACTGCATAGCTCATATTTCCGGGTGGGATTCGTATAACCTGCATGATCTGCAGTGGCACTTTCCTGGGTTGGATCTGAAGCCATGCAGGTAGTTAGATCCTGCACAACCTCTCACGACGGCAGATGAGGAACTAGATGATCTACAGCAGATCATGATCTATCTGTAGATGATCTGTCCTTGTCCTACGGTAGGTGTGAAGACAAAGGTAGTATGTACCAGGGGCTACAGCAATCACAACCCACGATGGACCCAAACCTCCATGCATCCCCCTCTACTATATGTTCACGCACCACCCCACACTGGATTCTCATTGCTATGTTCCCCGAGGTAGCGCAATGCCGACAGAGGCCACGACCCCGCAAGAAGACCGGTCTCCTATACACCAATATGGCCAGTAATATAAGAAACGTTTGATATTCACATGAGTGCCGCAACGGGGATTATATTCACAGACAGAGTGGTAGCACCTTTTGGCCAATAGCGGTGACGGACTCGACTCACCGTGTCTGGCTTGTAGTCCTTGAACAGCTGCAGCAGCAGCTCGTACTCCTGTGCCACGTCGATGTTCATGTACTTGATCTCCCTCCCAGTCAAGTCTTGCCACGTCTGTGCCGCACCGAAAAATCGCAACGCACCGCACCGCACCGCACAAAATCAAGACAGCAAGCACAAGAGAGACAAAGATGAGACCCCAGCGCAACGCACGATCGATAGGACATCAACATAACATGAGAGGGGGTAAATATGAGACAAAACACTCGACAAGCTACTTGCGGCAGCTGTGATTCCCCGGCATTTGAAACCCAAACAAAAAAAAAGACAACCTTGAGCAGTGAATGAGATCCACAATTTCTTCTAAAGTCATCTTGGCAAGCCGCGTGTGATAGAAATCGATATACAGCAGTAGGTCGATCGCCAGGGCTGTCGTTTGACTCACCATAATACTACAATAAGGGCCGGCTAATCATCCCCTAGTTGGCAAGGTACTGCAGAGAGAGAGCTTCGTAAGCGTCCGGTAATTAGGGGATATCGTGTGTTTGTATCTAGCTACCCCTGTGCCACGTTTGTGGCTTAATTCGTATTTTATTATGGATAAACCTATTAGTCAGTGCTAGGCGCGCTTTCACCGCCTAACTATTTACGGGGGACCGTAGTAAATAGGACCAAATATTGTTAGTAAAAATAGGTAAATATATAGGTTTTTATGAATACCATAGGTCCTATTAACTTTGGACCCCCGTAATAGTAACGATAACAAAACCTTATTCACAGCCAAAGAATATGCACCTTAATCCCAGTCAAGGCATGCGCTTTATTCCCAGCCATATCGATCGTGCTGATGGATGAGCGTGCCCTTGCGGCCAAACTTCGACTCGGTTCATCCCTTCAAAACAACCATTCGTCTCCCATACGGCAGTACTAGGCACACGAAGAAAAGGTCAGTCGGCGTAGCGGCTGACGGCTGTACGTAACGGCTATATAGCAGCTAACTTGTCGCTCGCCTTGACTCTCGTCTGCGGGCTCTGGATGGGCGTCAGCGACTCGCACCCTAGCTCCAGGTCGATCCTCCTTCTGCTCAGGTTGTCAACCATGATCACGTCGTGCCTGTGGGAAGTGGGGAGGAGGAACGACCGCCGTATCGTATGGGCGTTGGTCTTGGATATATCGCAAATTTAGTATTCACACCGCTCTGCGCGGAACTGCTGTAAGGATCGTCTCGTCATTCATATTAACGCCTGAACAGATTGTCCATATATTTCCGTTGAGAGTGGTGTATCCTACATACTTGCAAAAATTAAATTGGCAACAGCTGTGAGATCGAGGATTGGGTCGAAACTCATCTCTGCAAGCGGTGCGTGATTCTTCGATCACGCGTACTACGGGTTTTCTATGGCCTTCTATGGCCTCATGCATGTAGGAAATACAGTCCGTATGTGAGGAAGACTCAGCCTGAAGCTGCAGAATTCAAGGAGTGGGCGTGTTCATACTTGAGAAATAATAGAAATAAACATATGGTAACATCGAACGCGTGTAGCCGCTCCATCCCCTGGCATCTTATTAATACTTCTATACTATTGTTGTACCAGGTACAGCAGTGGCCCCTCTATAGTGCCCGTTGCCCGCTTCGTATGTGTGTGTTCTTCACATTGAACATTAATATTAATATTAATGAGTTATTTCTACCCGTCATCCAGCACAATCAGTGTCCGTGCCGATTCTTCAATCCTAGAGAGATACCTGGTACAAGCTATGTGGTCACAAAACTACGACAAAGAGATCTTATTAATACAGTAATGCCGTACATTGTTATGCAGTGAGCAGAGTAGACAGCAGCAGTGCAACGCCATACCATCGTACTGGATACGAAAGGCACGACATACATGTTCCGTCTATAAAACAGAGAACAAATCGGAACAAACGAACGAACACAAACAAAAAAAAAAACAAACGAAAAATTATCGTGCCCCCCCAGAAGGACACAAAAAAACAAAAAACAAGAAAAATAAACTATTAATAATCCACCACATGTAAACGGAGTGCGACTATTAATACGAACCTTAAGGATACAACAGGCAAGCCGTGCCGGTTACTTCGCTTGGCACATATGGGATCAACCAGTGTGGTAGTGTGCGGAGGGAATAGTGCCGGTTGACACTATAGTAGCGGTATTGTTGCCTGGCGCATACATACCGGCATTACTGTATAGAGGGACCGGCACTGCTACTGTTGTATACTCGTATACCAGGTAACTGGTAGTGTTTATGATGATGCCACATGATCTATACCAGGTGTAAGTTTACACACCAGGTACGTAATTTGTTATTTTGGTTCGATGCTCTGGAGGTTAGGGAACGCAGCCAGCCTAGCCAAGCCAGCCCCTTTGGCTTGGGGGCATGCAGTACTCGTATCAATAGTACTCATTTCACGAGAAGGAAGATTCAGGTTCAGATTCACGCTCAAATTCAAATACCAGGTAGATGTTTGAAATATTTAAATCTTGAAAGCTTTTCATTCGTATTATTGTTGTTTTCTTCACATTAAACCGTTCTTTCTACCCGTCGACATCCAGGACAATCAGTGTCCGTGCCGATTCTTCAATCCTAGAGAGATACAAGTTCTGTGGTCCCAAAGCTACGCCACAGAGATACGCATGTAGCTATTACAGTAGTAGCTACTACTGCTGTATAAGCGAAGTACAAATAGGGCACTTCTCTTAGCTGTGAATCCTGTATAGCTCACGAGGGACGGAAACAGTTGGACAGGAGGAATGCCGCACGATAAAATTCTTCACCGCTGATCGTCTGCGTAAAACATCGCCATATTGCAGATGTTTTGATTACCGACGCTGCTACCACCACACTGCTGTCCGATGGTGATTTCGCTATTAATAGTACATCGTTTAGCTTTCAAACCCCCCTCCTCGTCGAGCGGAGAGACGTGTACATACACGTGACACTCGTGCGGCTGCTGTGCCTGCTGCCACTACTGTTTGTTTGCGGTGCCGCTGACCATGTGAGTGAGAGTCCATGGAGAGGTTGCTGCCTCCGTACGATTCCGATACTAACTATAATACAGCACCTGGTACATCATCTATGGTCGGTCACACTCGGGAGATGAACTGGTGACCGCGCGAAAAAATGGAGCACGCTATACCTGGTAATATGAAAAGCGGTGTACATGCAGATTCGATGCAGTCGCGATTCGGCTGCCGACTGGTCTCCACAACTTTCACGCCGTCCACTCCGTGCCTTCATGCTTCATGCTCCTCGTTCATGATTGCAAAGGGTTTCGTATCCAGCCAGCGAGTCCAAAAATTCCCACTCGCTGTCACATGATCACTCAGTTCGAAAACGAAGCACTACTACGAGTACAAGTACTTCTTATGACAGCATCGTCCCATCGTCGCAGCCGCGATTCCACTCCGAAGAAAGTCAACCAAAAGGCACCCGAGCTCATATCCCTACACAACCACAAGCCCCCCACTCACCCTGCGTCCGAGAGGTGCAAGCATGTTGGCCAACCACAAAACCCGTCCCCGCCCAGCACGACAATCTTCTTCGCCGCCCCTGCCGACATGCACACGCTCGCGCCTGCCCCCCTCGTCCCAGACTGTTCTGTTGTTCGTCTGTTGCTGGAGCTGCGTAGGGGCGAGCTAGACGCGCCTGCGCCGAGAGCTGCCTTCGCAGCCACCATCTGTCCCGGCGACCCTGCGAAAGAGGACGCTGCAGGGACAAAACCCTCGGTGCTGATGCATAGGCTCAATGCGCACAGGGCCGTGCACAGAGATCTCGCCATGGTGCCAGGGAGCGGTGCTAGTCGTGTGAACGAGAGGAGGGTATGTGGAGTGTGAAAACAAGGTTTTCATGTGAACTTGTGGCGTGCACCAAGAGGGGCTTTTTTTCAGCCTCGAGATCTCTGATCTTTGGCACCGCACGCGCAGTCGCTCTCTGTTCTGCTGCTGCTCGTGCTGTCTGGCTTTGATATCATCGCTTGCAAGGGTTGCCCTTAGCTGATTCTCTTGAAGGTGAGCGAGCTCTTGGTGTAAATTTGGCGGGCGCCATTCTTGTTTAGGAGGAGGAAAGCGTAGCAAAAGCCGCGACAACGGAAACTAAAATGTACGTTGCTCTTGCCCTGGCCTGCAGCCCCCCTCCTCAGGAAAATATCACGACTCGCGACGAGGGAGTGTCGCATATAGCTTCGAGTGTTTTATGCGAGGACAAAGTGGAAGACGCGATAGCGTGGCCGTCTTTGGCGTTGCCTTGCAGATGACCGCCCGGGCGCGGCCAATTTCGATGCCACTTGCCTCCCACCGCATGGCACTACAGCTGTGTATAGCACAATTTTAGACATTCTACAAGTATTAATAACAGACACAACCAGCTGGAACGGCTGCAGGCTGCCAGAACAACAGCACTTCCTGCTGGAGCAGGAGCGGCCCCTGGAGCGTTGCCTTGTCCTGTCCTGTCTTGTTTTGTCCTGTGTGCTGCACCCAGACTCTCCCGTTGCTGCTCTTGCTGCTCACCGTCAGCTGCGTACTTCTACTGCTGTGCGCCCGCCTTCATTGCCCTTGCTCGGTTTCGGTCGCCCGCCTCTGCTTGCTTCTTGCGCCTGCTTCTCGCCCAGCCAGGCGCGCTCGCAAGCTTGCGAGGTCTTGAAGTGCTGAGCGATGAGCGTGAGCGACGACACCAAGGCCATCGCCGAGGGCAAAAAGAAGTGAGTGCGACAGCGCAACAGCAGTGTGCCGCCCTTTACCTGTACATTGTACTCGTGCATTGCGTAGATTATTGTGCGCATAATATGTACGAGCAGCGAGATACGGAAGGAGGAAGACAACCCAACACCAGCAACAACAGCAGCAACAGCAGCAACAGCGGTTGAAATCCAAGGCTCTCTTACTTGTTCTGCATATAGCCGTCTCTACCGAAAGCCCCTCCTCCTCCTCCTCCTCTTTGAACGTCCTGGGAGGCTTCTGAACTAACCGTCAACTAGCAACTAGCGACTACCAGGTATCAGCCACCAACTATTAATACCAACTATCAACCACCAACCACCGACTATAGGGCTGGGCACTGGCTGACTCAATCAGTAGCGATTATACCGTCGTCAAAATCAATCTGTATACTAATTGTCAGCAGTATACTATCTCTCCTCTTTACTCTCCCCTCCCAAAACGCTTCACGTGGGTTCCCGTACTACGGTAGAATATAGCGTGTTTCTTGCGCGAATATACGTAACATGAAACCTACTGGCGAATATACTGGCCACGTCAATCAGTAGATTATTACTACTGCCAGTACATGCTGTGCCAGTGCCCAGCTCTAACCAACTACCAACTATCAACTACTAACTATCAACCAAGAATGCAGTGGCCAACCACAACTACCAACTACCGGTAACTTATCTTTACGTAGCCCCAATCACCCAAACCGTCAGTCCTTGGACGAAAAAGCTTTGCTGAGGAGAATCGAACCCGCGCACATACATGCGCACCTACTGTATACGATACCGGTACACTGCAATACCACCGACGACGATCTCCGAGGTTCCTGGTGGCTGCCTGTAGCTAGCTGGACTGGTTTCCAGGGCTGAGGTGAGGCGTTAACGAATCATCTTGCAATACAACCAACAAAATGCGGAGTCTACGACCACCAAACGGTCTCTTGTCGTTGGCTGTGTGTGTGTCTTTTTTCAGGGCTGGTAATGAGGCGTTCGCGAAGAAGGACCTAGATGAAGCCATCCGACTCTACTCCGAGGTGAGGGACGCTGACTGGGAACTGAGGAGCCTGTGTTGCTTACATTATCCTTCAGCTGTAGAGGTGGTGCCAGGTGTTGGTAGAGGTGAGAGATTGGGAGATGAGATATTTGAGAGGTGGGAGATGCGAGAAAGACTAAATCAGTAGACTCAGAACGAGATGTAAGTACAAGCATATAGGCAGGATATACTTGTACATGGGATCATTTGACCTTTCCTGATCCGACTGTTTATGTGTGCGCGTGCACTTATGCTCCCCGTCCCTCCGTCCCTCCTCAACGTGTTCCAGGCGATTGACCTGGACCCGACTAGCTACATCTACCGCTCCAACCGCAGCGCCTGCTACGCCCTCAAGGGAGACCACGGGAAGGCCAAGGAGGAGGCGGAGGCGTGCATACGCATCAACCCGGACTTTATCAAGGGGTACTATCGGTGAGGGATAGTAGTGATTGTGGTGGTAAGGGGGCGCTGGTGGTGATGAAGGGGGCGGGGGTTGGCGGTGGGTAGAAGGTGTTGGTAGGCGAGGCTAGGGAGGAGGCGGAGGTGTGCGTACGCATCAGCCCGGGTTTAATCAAGGGGTACTGCCGGTGAGGGATGGTGGTGGTGGGTTGGGGGGGGGGGGGGTTGTTTTCATTATCATGCATGGCCGTAGTCGTATGACCGTGGACCCTCGCATCCGTACAACGCCGGGATGGAGCACGTCGGGTTTTCACCGACCACGCAGACATTGCTTGCACCAAGCGCGAAGCGCCGTGAGGTGTTGGGCGAATCACATGAAGGGTGAGCTGCATCCTACTAAGAACCGCTTTTGAGGCGGATGTTTTTTCATACGGATGAAAGCGTGAATGAATTGATTTAATTTCTGGTGTAGCCACTTCCAGAGACAGCAATGGGTTTACTATGTAACTGCCTCGCGGGTGCCTTACCAAATACATACTATGTGATACGATCCTATTTTTCTTACGATCATCCCCCTTGTGCGGAGGGAAGGTTCTCCCCGCACAGAAATGATCTAACTCGACCGCCAGCCGTGGCAACCGTCAAAAAGACGAAAACAAGAAAAAAAAACAGAGAAAGAAAGTACCCTGATGGTCTAGCTCACGCAGTGAGAGGCGTGTTTTACGGCGTCGTCGGCAACCCAACCTATATATACCAGATATATAATATAGGGGGGGGTACTCATTTTTTGCTTGCTTTAGTATTTTTTACCGTTGACCGCGCACCCCTTCGAGACGGAGCACCGTTCCTACTCCTACTAGAGACACCTCTAACAGTTATTGATAGGCGCCTAATACGGTGTTTCCACGTATGTTACATAGAAATGTTGTGCTGATCTTGAACCCTGAGGGTGGTTTGGTAGTGGGGAGGGGGTGGTGGTGGTGGTGGTGGTGGTGGTTGGGGGGGGGGGTGGCCATCGATAGCAGTGGTTGGGGGGGGAGGGCGGGGCGATGGTGCTGGTAGTGGTGGCGGTTGTTGTTTTGGTGGATGACGGAGGATGGTGTTTGCTTGATGATCATAGTAGTGTTGGTGGTGGTGGTGGGATACTGAGATACGGTGTCTGCTGTGGTTGAGCTGGTGTCAGAGGTGCACTGCAATGCCCCTCCAGGTGTGCACTGCTGTCCTACACTACTGTAGTACGTGTTTGCTGCACAGCATCTGCATTTCTGCTGGCATCTAGGGTGCGGCATGGATACTATTTTGACCCCTTTGGGTGGTGTGCAGAGATGGCGACCGAAACAATGGTTGCTTATTTTACCGCCTAGCGGTACGGGTAGAAGGATCACGTTGCTTGCTCCCGTGCCCTACGACCCCTTGCATTCAACCATTGTAACTCGGACACCATCTTGTAGAGTATCATCCCCCCAAAACACGCAGTGGCCATCGCTGCATTTCATCACCTTTTTTTTAGCAGCCATGCTTCCCCCTCTGGAGTCCCAAGCCTACTGCTACTACTGTAACTGCTGAATGTGCAGTGCCGTACTATTTCATAGAGACATCATTGTTTTGTGCCTTCGAAAAGCCGTGCATACGGAGTACTTCACAGACATTCGTTCGTGCTGAGGACAACACTGCGCGCACACCGTGTCCCTTGTATGTTGAAATACGCCTGTTGAATCTACCTCGCCGCGTCTCTTCCCTGCGCTTCCATGCCACTGCGTTTATAACCTCGGACACAGATTGGCCACGGCGCAAGCTGACATGGGAGAAACAGGCGCAGCGTTAGACACCGTGCAGGCCGGCCTCAGCAGAGACCCAAGTGAGTGTTGACTATTCGACTGCACAAGTTTTCGTTTTGATTAGCTGATTCCTGACTCCCGGTAGTTTTCACGATAAAGCATGGAAGCAGTTCTGGAGGGATTACCCCGTGTATATGGCAAGGCACGCACGAAGCACCCTTTTATCTATGCCTTTGCTCTTGCCCTTGCCCTTGCCCCTTATCTTCTCCTCTTCCTTTCCCTTACGCTTACCTTTAACCATGTCTACAATACTACCCTTACCTGTACCGTTTCCCTTACCTGTGCTCTTTCCCTTACCCATACCTATACCCTTACCCTTACCCTTGCGATTACTCTTGTCCATACCCTCACCCTTACTCTTTCCCTCCCCCTGGCCCTCATTCTTACCCTTGCCCATCCCTCACCCTTATACCTTACCCTTACCCTCAACCATATCCTTGCGCTCACTCTTACCCTTACCTATACCTTTACCCTTTCCCTCCTCCTTGCCCGTACCCTTACCTATTCCCTTACCCATACCCTCACCCTTATACCTTACCGCTACCCCTCAATCATACCCTTGCGCTTGCCCTCACTCTTACCCTTACCCTACCCATACCCTTACCTATACCCGTACCCTTACCCATACCCATTCCCTTACCAATACCCTCACTCTTACCCTTACCCTACCCATACCCTTACCTATACCCTTACCCATACCCATACCCTTACCAATACCCATACCCTTACCCTTAGCTAGGTAAGTGGTCTAGCAGGTAGTGCTATGTTATCAACAAAGGATGTGTCGTGAGTTCAAATCTCCCGTCGACTTCGTATTTTGTTCTTTTCGAGCGTGCGGGCTTGAGACAATACGAATGACAATGATAGTGTGCCTCTGTCAATAGACACCGGTAGCGTTCGGCGAGGGGAGTGCCCCGGATATCACTGCTACTACTACTAAGTCGACGAGATTCCACGAACTCTAAAACGCACTTTTTTTGTTGACTGTATAGCACTACCTGCTAGACCACTCTCTCGTCGCTGACTCAGTGGCTTAGCTGGTAGTGCTATATAATCAAATTCCCCTTACCAATACCCTTACCCTCCCCCATACTCCCACCATTTCCCTTGCCATTACCCCTTACCCGTGCCGCGTTTCCTCTTAGAGAACGGCGACCTTCTCCGGAAAAAGCGAAGTCTTATCACCAAGAAGTCGGCGGCGGAAGCTTCGGCGGCCCAGAGGCCCGGGGGTTCGGGAGGTGGGGGCGCGGGGGGGGTGGGGCGTATCGACCAACAAACCATCAAAGAGGTAAACTCGCCGCAGCGGGAAGGAGGGAGGCAGGGGGTGGAGAAAGAGAAGGGCGGGGGGGGGGGGGGGGCTCGGGGGATAGGCAGGAGGGAGAGGGGGGGGGGGGGGGAGGGAGAGAGGGAGAAGAGGGTGGAAAGGGCGCCCGGGGGGGGGGGGGCGAGGGAAGAGGGGGAGGGAACGAGAAGGGACGCGGGGGGGGTGGGTGGTAGGGGGGGAGGAGGGGAGGGAGGTGCTCGCTTGTTATTGACGTACCTTAGCTGTCACGCGGTATTGTAATCGGCACCGACGGCAGGGGCGGGAGGAGGGATGGGAGTGGGGGGTGGGGTGGGGAGCGATTGAATTTTTGTTTTAGCTTGGCCGTTACGTCCACGTTGTGTTTTGCTAGGGGTTGCGCTTTGAAAAACTGCTGTGCAATGGTTTGTTCTTGTCGGGTTGCGCCATGATTTAGCCGAAAAGAGGTGGTCGAACTCAGCAACTACGGCACTAACTGTTGTATGTGCTTACCGGTACGATTGTTGTACTTTTTGTTCGGTGTTTCGTCCGTAGTTTTTGTGATTTGTCGAAACGTTTATTTTGCCTCTATACCCGACATTGCTTATAATTTAATAATTTAAGCTTTCATCATTTGATCAAGCATTCATCACTAATCAACCGCCAATCAAGGAATTCACAATATCGCTTACGTAATCAGTTTAACGAATCTACTCGACTCAATTAACCGTCAATCAATCATCAGTCAACCAATCAGTCCCATAACTCAAATCCCAATCCTCTATCCGTCACCCCGTTCCTCACGTATTATGTCTTCTCTGTTTTTTTCCCCTCGGGGCAATCTGAACGCCAGCAATCGAATCTCAATCTTCAAAATATCGATGTTCACATATATCAACATTCCAAATATCACTATTCCAATATCGATCTTCATATGTCAATGTCCAAATCTCAGTATTCACATCTCAATTTGTCAATCCTCCAGAAGTGCTCATTGATTTCGTTTTTTGTGTTTTGTTTTACTTCGGGGGGATCCGTGGGGGGGAAAAAACAGTTCCAGGAACTTTCTGTACAGGTGGGCCTGACGAAACGAGAGTTGGCAGAGGTCGAGGCTAACCTCCAGGGTACGATTCGGGAGCAGAAGCGAGGGGAGCTGACCAGGGGAGAGCTGGAGAAAGTGGAGGACGGCGTAGCCATGTACCAGAGCGTAGGCAAGCCACCCCCTCCTCGCGCGCTCGCGCGCGCGCCCCCCCCCCCCCCCCCCTCCCCTAGCTGCCGATGACAAAATTGCTGAAATAAACAAAAGAAAAAGCTGAAGAGGGGCCGCTACTGCTGTCCCTCACATCGATATTTATGTGAGCACCAGAAACGGGAGATGCACGCTTGTGTAGGCTTCTTTGTTTTGTGTTCGCCTTTCGTATGTAACCCCTCCGAAGGAGACGCCTTTAAAAATAGTAGCACCGCGTCAGGTGGGGGCCGATGTGCCGTCTTGACATGCCTCCCAGGGGACCTAGAACCCCCCCCCCCCCCCCTGTGCCCCGTCCCGGCATTACTCTGTGACAGAGATGCGCGTTACCGCTTCCTAGAGTCAAACGTTACGGGTAATACTCCAATTGGCCGAATGCTTATTACCGCGCTCCACTCGCGTGACATTGCCGGTACATGTCGAAGGGCGTGTTCACGTAATGGTGAATATAGGGGATTGACCCTTGCCCTCCCCTGTAACACTCAGGACCTTCGAATATATTTGGAGGCGTTTTTCACCCGGGAGCACTGAATATAGTCCCCGTTTTGCACACTTCGCAGGTGCCTATATACCAGGTTGGGAAACGTATAACTTCCTGTGGTATTTTCATTTACCGCACAACAAACACAGATATCTACCGTTTACGGTATCTCGGATTTCATTGCCCGTTATTTCCGGTTCTAGGTACGTCACACTTTTCCATTACCGCAGAGAACACAGGTACCTACCAGGTACCTCGTATGTCATCACGGATAAAAGGCACATCCCTGTTCTAGAAGCCCGTTACCACTAACCTGTGCCCCCCCCCCCCCCCCCCCCCCCCCCTACTCCATAACGCATATTTACCCGTATTCGACTGGCGACAGGCAAGATGTTCTTAGCACAATCGAAGGAGGAGATCACGACCCTGCTGAACGGGAGGCAAGACGAAAAGAGCAAGTCGGAAACGCAGCTGAAGGTGCGCAACATCAAGAAATTGCGAGACGAAGAATATGGCTTGTGTGTGTGTGTGGTTTTTGTGCCTGTCTGTTTTGATGTACGCACGGCCTGGCTGTTTGTTTGTCTCTCGTTGTCTTACGTTCTTGTGTTCACTCTTTGCATACCTCTGTCTGTCTGACTGTTTGTCTGTTTGTTTGTCTGCCTGATTGTCTGTTTGTCTGCATGTCTGTCTGTCTGTCTGGTTGACTGCCTGGTTGTCTGTCTGTATGTCTGTCTATCTGACTGTCCGTTTGTCTGTCTGTCTGTCTGCCTGCCTGCCTGCTTGCCTGCCTGCTTGCCTGTCTATCTGCCTGTCTTGTTTGTATCTCTGTCTGTCTGCCTGCCTGTCTGTCTGTCTGTTGTGTTTGTGTCTCTCTGTCTGTCTGTCCCTCTGTCTCTCTCTGTATTTCTTTCTCTCTCTCTCTCCCCCCCCCCCTTGACGCCATTTCCGAATACCGGCACAGGCAAAACAAAATTACCTCCAGAACCGATTGACGTCCGAGCAGAACAACCTTGAAGAGATCATCAAGAACATTCAAGCGCAGGGCTAATTGACTAACGAGCCCTTGCTCCCGTGAAAAACGCTAAACACTGACCAAGGTTTCCATCAAAAAGCGGGGGAGGGAAGGGATGGGGGGCAGCGGAGGGGGGTGGTGATGGGAGAGCGAGGGGGGGGGGGGGGGTCACGTCCAATCCAACTTGACCAAAAATGTCAACATATGCTAAGTATCTCGTTGCGAAGGTTTTAAAAGGCGGGCTTTTGGTTGTGTCGGCTACGGTAACATGGGGCGGTGAGCAGTATACATCGATATATAAGGGTGACCCCCCGCGGAGGCAGAAAATTTTACCGGTATGAAAATGAGGCGCGTGGTGCGTTTTCCCCGGACAATATGCTGGTTTGCGTTTTATTTATTCACTCGTATGTGTGCAAAAGGGCACGGCCAGGAATTGTTCCTCGGTATGCGGATACTACTAATACAACAGCAGTAGTGTGTCGTACCCGCTCAGTGTCATCAACCAATCAATCGAGGTCTCGACTTTCATTTTTTTTTTTTTTTTCTCTGGGCCGCGTTCCGTGTGATATCATTCCATTCTGGACGGAAATAAAAGGACCGTTCATGCACTAAATAAAATCAACACCTATTGCGGGGGACCATAGTAAATAGGACCAAAAATTGTTAGTAACAATAGCGAAATATATAGGATTGTGTGTACGGTAGGTTCTATTTAATATGGCCCCCCGTAAAAATAGTAGTGCTTGAATCTTCGTCCAAGGTGGTAGATAGCATCGCATGGGGGATAACAGTTACTCATGATCTGATGCTCAGATTTTTATCCTAGGTACCAGGTAGATAGCATCGCGTGGGGGAACAGCACGTCGTACATACTATATATACACATGCGCCGTTATTAAGTACCACAGGTAGCTATCTTCGCCTTCTTGCTCTGTTTTATCATGTGCTCGTAAGCGTGCGCCCTGCCCGAAAGGGGCTCCAATCACACACACGCACAAAAAAAAAATGAAAAAGTTTCGTCACCTTGTCCGACAGTGAGGGGGCGCTCATCACCTGTTGTTGGTCAGTCACTTCGCTCTTCTCTCGTGGCCCCTTTCGCCTGCGAGCATGCTCACGAACTCGAGGCATTTTAAGGTAAGACACCTGTAATAGGCAACAAACGAACAGCAGAGCAACGCATGTTGTTGGCTCTCCTCCACAGACAGTCACACCATCGCACCGTTTATTTGCTCTTTTACACGGATTACACGGAGTTGCCACGAGGAGGGGTGGACAGACCTTGATAGTAGATCTTTGCGGGGGTTTTGTGTTGAACGCCTGAGGCCGACCCTCCGACCCGAACCCTAACCCTATGCCAGTGGTCAGTGCTGGGATGCTGTGCTTGTTAAGACTCTAGGTTGGCTCGGCCGGCGTGGATGCTGAGCTCGGGAAGACTCTAGGTTGACTCGGGATGACTCGGGATGCTGTGGCTGGGAAAGACTCGAAAGTTGATTAAGCCGCGTAAAACATCCCCCTAGCCAATCAGAGTGCCTAATTAGCTACCCCAGGAAGATCTACTATCAAGGTTTGTCCACTACGTACTGGCCAGGAGGTATTTATTCACGTGTTTTTTGTTTTTTGTTTTCCACGAGACTCCTTGCTTTGCCCGGAACTGAACGAAAACAAATAAATGATGGTGTCCACATTTTCCCAAAACCCTTTTAGAACGGTAGTCCCGTTTTGGGTACAAACTATTACGGGGGACCATAGTAAATGGGTCCAAATTTTGTTAGTGAAAATAGGAAAATATATACCAGGTAGGTTTTTGTGTGTACCTTAGGTTCTATTTACTATGGTCCTCCGTAATAGCTGGAATTTGAGTGGTTCGTGCCCGAAGCGGGAATGACTGCGGTTCTAAAAGGGGGGAAAGTGGGGGGGTCGGTGGGCGGTTGGTGCCTAAGCCTGAAACGGCTATATGCCGCACGTGCCTGAAAATTGAAAAAAGCAAAGAAATCCGCAAGTGGTACACTTGTATTGTGGTCTCTAAAACGGATTCGGAAAAAGTGTCTGTCTGTCTGTCCGCATGAGGGTCGCTCTATGGTCACCTACGGGCGAATTTCTTTCGAAACGGCTACGCCCATTCCGCACGCATCAGGTGGAAACCCTCGCTGAGGCGATTGTCATGGTCCAAACCACACCTCATCGGGTGGCCTGTGTGTGGAGTTATCAGAGTTGACTGCCAGCATCCCACACGGGATGACGGGACGAGCAGCAGCAATCGCTCCCCCCGAGGCCAGCGGGAAAACTGTCTTACACCGACTCTATTGTCAAATGGAATAGGGTGCTGCTGCTATTATTAATAATAATACCAGCTCCACACGTGGGGAAGATCATGCTCTCTACCTTTTAATAGACTGGCCTATTAACATTAGATCGTAATGATACTGGTACAAATTATCAGTGGATTGGGACGCATGTACTATGGCCCACACATAACCTGCAGATCACGAAACACATGGAAAACTTGTATCTGGTCTGGTACCCAGCATACTCTGAACTTATAAAATGCTCGAGCTCGAGAGTACGTGCAGCAACGCAAATGCCCATACAGAACAACGACGGTGCTGGGGACGTCTTCTCTTGGGACTTCGGAGGAGAAAATTGTCGATAAAAAGTGACTACTGTACTGCTGTAGTACGCCAACGGCCACTGGGCGTGATCGTAGGGCGATGAGACCGAGATAGGCGTCCGAGACACCGCGCAATGAGTCGTACGGCGTTTTCGAGCTCAGCGTATCGAGGCGTTCTACGATAGAGGTTCTCCGTATTTTTTTCTGAGGCTCCCTTGTCCCCCCAAGATATACCGCGGAATTTAACGGGCACAAACATATGAATACGACTGATGCTACACGCATCTCGCGCGTGAACGTGCGCATTATTCCCACCAATGTAGAGCACAAGTTACATAGTCATCCATCCTTCAACTGGCGCCCGGTAAGGACGCCGTGGTGGCTCAGATTTTGTTTTTCCCAAGTTCCGCAAGTGGTACATTTTTTTTATAAATTTTGAAATACGTCAGCTGTGAGATCGACTTGTGGTCTCTCAAACCGATTCAGAAAAAGTGTATGTCTGTCTGTCTGTCTGTCTGTCCGCATGAGGGTCACACTATGTCGCCTACGGGCAAATTTCTTTCGAAACGACTACGCCCATGCCGCACGCATCAGGTCGAAGCCCTCGTGGAGGCGATCGTCATGGTCCATACCACACCTCATCGGGTGCCATGTGTGTTGTGATATTATCAGAGTTGACTGCCAGCATCCCAATCGGGGTGACGAGACGAGCACCAGCAATCGCTCCCCCGAGGCCAGCGGAAAAAACTGCTTGTCAACGCTATTTTCGAGTGGAATGAGGTGAAAAAATTATATGTGTTTTCTCCCGTGGTATTCTTCCACTCTAGAGTTGAAGTTCAACACATGTCACAAAGTTGGTCCAAATACACGAACATGTCTGGGGCTAATCCCAAGTCTGCAGGCAGGCAAACTGCTGCAGGTGCTGTACCGCCAGCATCGCTACCATCGTAGCCAATGCCCTCTGGGGCTGGAACCTCGACCGTGTCTACGCAGGACTCGTGGGTGGGTGGGAAGGTACCCGCACACACTTGTGGAACTAGCATGCCAAAACGCTCCTTGGCTGGGCAATAACAATGTGAGACCTCTACGTAGAACGCCTCGTTTGGGGATATCAATAGCATTTGGTGGACAGCGGGTTGTCGTTCGATGCTTCTTGGGGAATGTTTGGGGGAGAGGGCTTGTTGGCCCTTGCGGAGGGAGGGGGGGTATACAGGGCTGAGAGAAAAGGTACACCTACTGCTGTACATCGAGTTTTTTTCAGCTTTTTTTGCTGTGGGCGACATGGATAGGCTCACGCTTTAGCTTTTGGTGGTGGTCTGGGGATTCTCTGCTATTTCATCCTGCTTTTGGTTATAGACACCCGCTGCACGTTGTCAGAAGGTGGCAAACGAACTATTACGGGGGTACATAGTTAATAGGACCTATGGTATACATAAAAAACTATATATTTACCTATTTTTACTAACAAAATTTGGTCCCGTTAACTATGGACCCCCGTAATAGTAAGAATTATTATTATGCCTGCCATCCGACAATGTGCAGTAGTATTGTTCCAAAAAAGACCGAGGAACAGAAAGTGAAGAACTCTCTAGAACAAAAGCGCGGCAGCATCATACGACAAATAAAAACCGACGTGACGCACATGGAGACTACCGCAGCCAACATCTCTCCATCTCATCCACCAAAAACGACCACTCCCCTCCATAAAACTCATAATTATTATTATTGTAGTACTACGAGGGTCTATAGTTAACAGGACCTATGGCATACATAAAAACCTACATATTTAGGTATTTCTACGAACAATATTTGGTCCTGTTAACTATGGACCCCCGGTAATAGTAATAATCACAATAATAATAGTACGTATTCGGTACGAATGCATCTATGGCGTGCGACTGGGTTACCGCGCGTGTTAAACAAACCCTCTTGAGGCTTCAGGTGGATGGGGGAAAATTGACGATAACGAAAAGCGACGATGCCCAGCAACACGGCCACACACTGCGTGACTGGGGGACGAGATACAAACTGGTGTCCGGGTTACAAATGCATGTGCAAGAGGGTCGCGCCGCACGGGCGCAACGTGATGCTACCCGTACATACTTTGTGGGCCCCGACGCTGCTCTGTAGTACGGTTGATAACGCCAACTTATACCATGTAGAATTTTTGGTCGCTACTGTATGTATCTCGGAGGTCCCAAAAGGGGGGTTATTAAGCGCGGGTTTTTTGTTTTTTTTTTTCGAATAAAAAAAAGTGTGAGACACATGGAGCTCCTCAACTGAGTACGTGTAGCCTCAGAGAAAAAAAGGAGATGTACCCCTCTACTATGCCACGCGTCAGGTCGGCGGTGGCGGCCTCGCACGGCCCCGCTGCGTGTTTCGGTGGCGTTTTTTTTCCACAACGAAAGCGGCGGCGAGCCAAAAGACCATCCTCAACCAAGAAGACGGCGGTGTTGCACGAGATTTCACCTTGTCGATTGTAACGTTAATGCCGATGCTGAATAGAGCCAACGCTGGCGCTAGCACTGAACGCCAACGCTAACGCTAATCGCGTGAACGTATAGACTGCCGGTAAGGCTAACGCTGATGCCAAACGATATATCATACGACATTTGCAAAGACGGTGGTGGTGCGAATTCAATTGAGCGTACGCAGGGAAGGAGAGCTGGTCGGATGAGGTTGGTGGCATTCGACGAAGTATGCGTCAGCTTTTTCACTCTGAATGGATCATCTACGATACATTGCCGGACGGTTAACGAAACGATAACGACACGGCTAAGCATGGCGTTGTCGGCAGCACTAACGATGACGCTAACACGAACGCCAACCCTAACCCTAACCCCATAATAACACTGACGGCAACGTTAACACCAACACTACTGGTAACGCTGACGCCAATCGGTAGAACCAACGCTGACTCTAGCTTAACCCTCAGGCCACTCTGATGACGATAACGCTGATCGTACATCATTACTTGAGTGCAGCCGCGACAGCAGTACTACAGCACGGGTCCCTCCACAATGCCGGTTTAATAATGCCGGTGCCCGGTTTAACGCCGGTAAAGTCGCTTGACACAGATGGGATTACCCAGTGATGGCAGTGTGCGGAGGGAATAGTGCCGGTTGCCGCAATAATGCCGCTGTATTGACCTCGCACATGCCGGCAATGTAGAGAGCCCCTCGTCCAGCAAAAAAACACAAACACCCAAAACAACCCCCGAGATTCTTGAGCCTAGTCTCCACCACGGCCCCTGCAAGCGGCGGTTACAACCAGCGACTTCAACATAACCAACTCTACTGCCAGCATTTTCCTGCGGTACCTGTTCTGGAGAGGAAAGGAGGCAAAACTACCCAGTATACCTGCATCCCATCATCAAAAATCCGAACCGAAAAAAAAAAAAAAAAAAAAAAAGACAATAAAAATGTCGGCGCCGGCTGCTGGCGCTACGAGCCACGATGTACTATTAATAGGTGCATATCCATCCATGGGTACGGCGATAGACCCGCTGCCGCCGTCACCGCCGCCGCCGCCTCGCTGAATATTTTATGGCTCAAGCTTCGGTAGGGGTGTCACCTGACCCTTCTAAGGAAAGCTACTTACCTCACCCAATACACTCACCCTGTCAAATGGTTAAGGGGCATCTCGACCAACAATCATCACGGCCTAGGTATATATGGAATACTATTGCACACCTCCGACAGATCATGATCTAGATCATATAGATCATCTAGTTCCTCACCTGTCGTTGTGAGAGGCTGTGCAGGATCTGTAGAGACCACAGACAGATCCACAACCGAGAAAACATGTGTTAGATCACGCAGACTATGCGGCTCCCTCTCGGGAACATGCGCCATAGACCATACATGATCGGGAACAGATCTGCCTTGAAAAACCTAGATCATGAACTGTGGGAATCGATTACCGGTAGATGATCTGTTGGAGGTGTGTACTATTGTTCAGACAGTGCCTAGGAGCCCCGTGAGCAAGAAATATTGCCTCATGTAGGGCAAAAAAAGTGCTACATTTTAATATCGTAGCACGCCTCCACCCCTTCTTTCTCTGCAGCACAAGCCAAGCCAGCGCGCCAAAATCTCAAAACAATGCAAAAACTCCGCCCCATCTCATACATCGCCGCCCCCCCCCCGTAAATGAGCGCCCAAATGTTGGAGTTGTCGTGTGTCAGGAATAAGAAACGGTGCTCCGTCTCGAAAGGGGCGTCCATGATCAAACAGCTAAGGCAAGCAACCAACGAGTACCCTTCCCCGCCCTCCCCTTCCGCCACTGCCGATCGTTCACACGAAACAAATCCCCGCTACTCTCGACCGTTCAATCATATCGCCCCCCGCTGCTACCGACCGTTTGCCATCGCCTCCCCCTTCCCACACCGAACTCCTCCTCCTCCTCCTCCTCCTCCTCTTCCTCCTCCCCAAACGCATCTCCCCCTCCATCTCCTCCACCCCCCGCCTGACCCCGACCCCCCCCTCTCTCCCGGCGCGCAGCTCGCCCCGCCCGCCCAAGTCCGAGGTCGAGCTGGAGGTCAGCGAACTGTCCCGGTCGAGCCTCTCCAGACAACCAGTCCAGAATGGAAGATGCGGCACCGCCAGACTCGATGAAGGTTTTCCCGTGCCCTCCCCTAACCCCGGCCCGCGCCCCCCACCGCACGCCGTTAAGGTCGTCGGCTTTGTTCAAGAGAGCGGAAAGGGACTATTGGTGAGGGGAGGGGAGGTGAGGAGAGGGAAAGGGAGGGGAGGGGGGGGGAAAGGGAAGGAGAGGGGAGGAGAGGGAAAGGGAAGGGGAGGGGAGGAGAGGAGGGGGAAAGGGAAGGGGAGGGGAGGAGAGCGAAAGGGAAGGAGACGGAAGGGAAGGGTTGGTGATGAAAATAGTACACGAGAACGAACAGAAGAAAGCAAGAAGCGGAGCAAGCATTTTCTCAAAAAGCCCTTTCAGGACTGACCGCGGTCCCATCTCGGGGACAAACCACTCCAGCTCTAAACTATTTACGGGGGTCCACAGTTAATAGGACCTATGGTATACATAAAAAACTATATATTTCAATATTTTTACTAAGAATATTTGGTCCTATTTACCATGGTCCCCCGTAATAGTTTGTCTCCAAAAAGGGACGGCAGCACCGAAAGTGTAGATGCACAAAGGCAAAAACGCATACACCCTGCGGGCATTCCGGGCTACACCCTGGGATACATCGCCCGGTAGACCGGGGAAGAAGAGGACAATGTTGACACAGCGCCCGTCCACTTTGCACGATTCCGCGACCCCTTGAAGTTGTTCCCAACCACCCCGCCGCGTGACCCGATGCTGCAACAATCTTTTTTTTTTTTTGGGGGGGGGGGGGGGGCGGCCACCCTTTTCCCCCCCCCCCTCCGAAAGCTTCAAGAAGGTTATCAAAGGACTCTCACTACTGCTGCCAGAAAAAAATAAATAAATAAATCCTACACTAAAAAAACCCAACTACTTTGTGCCAATGAAAAAAAAAAAAAGGAGGGATTTGCCGCACGTACGAAAGGGGTTAAGCGATACAGGAATGCTCTCCCATCTTGGGGGAGAAAACGTTCAAAAGTCTACCGTAGGCGGTTTGTCCTCAAAACGGGACTGCAGTCCCTCGGTAAAAGGGTTGAGCGTTAAACCCCGTGTGAGGCGAACAGACCTGCGCGGGACACAGCTCGAAGGATAACGCCTGCACAGGGTGAAGGAGGCGGAGGGTGAAAGGGTACGCGGAAGTTATTACAACTACGAGAAAGGAAATTGTTAGAGGACACTCTCACTACTGCCCAAGCGAAAGGGGACGCCATCAACTATTTGTACAACTACGAAATGCGGATCTCGGTTGCAAATCCCTTACTCTAATTCCAAGTCGTCGTATGTATGTATATGTTGCCGAAATGCCTACGCGCGGCTACTTGACGCGTTCCTGAGTGTGCCAGCGTCCCCTTAAGGACTGCAATCCCGGGTACAAAACGCCTGGAATGAGAGTCAGACTTTTAAGGTGTTTGTGCTACCCTGTTTCTCCTATCAACTAAAACAAGACCATTTTTGTAGTTACAAATAATAAACATTTCAAGGCGAGTAAACCTCAAAAAATATGTATTTAGAAATATTTTTATATCCTTAAATTATATAATCTTGAATGAGATACGCGCAATTCGACGCGAGTTGACGAGGCAAGAATCTGGTGGAGTCATCCTTGCGAAAAAAAGAAGGCACGACCAGTAGTGGGGAGGGGGGGGGGAGGAGAGCCTGCGATGTGACTCCGGATGTGAGCTACGACTATTAATAGGAGGGAGAGAGAGACAGAGAGAGAGAAAAGAAGGGCGAAGACAATGAATGGGAAAGAGAAAAAAACAAACAAACAAAACGTGCAGTGCAGTGCAGTGCGGCGCGGTGCAGTTCTACAGCAAAAAGGGTCAATAAATCTCTTGGACTGAAGACGCATGCCACTCGCAGTAGAGGGGGGTAGCACCCGCAGATGCTATATTTTGTAACACCCCTGTACTCAAGGCGCACCTTTAACCTCGACCATGAAACACAAGAAAAAAAAAGAAAGAAAAAAAATGAGAAAAGCGAAAACATACGGAAGGAGCGTTTAGACGTCAACATGAAGACCGATTAATAGCGTTCCTCATATTGCCGCCCATATTACATATTATGGGGGACCATACAGTAGTAAATAGGACCAAATCTCGTTAGTCAAAATAGGGAAATGAATAGTTTTTTTGCGTGTACAGTAGGTCCTATTTACTATGGTTCCCCGCAATAGTACCAACTTGCCTACAGCAGTAGGCACCGTAAAACAGAGCGTTGACTTCGCGCACAGGGATGCGATCGTGTTTTTCTTTTTCTTCCAACGCTCGATTTTTTATTTTATTTTTTCCCAGCACGGGAAGGTCGCCAACATACATTCGAACAAAGTTTGTTTGTTCCTTCGTTTTTGTTTTTTTTTTCAGGCAAAATATCTGGTCAAAGAGAGAGCCTTCCGAAAACAGAATGTTGGGCTTTCTTTCTGCGCGGCACCCCTTATCCCTTGGCCGTCGAATAAAACGATCGTGCCACCTCTGGGCGAAGCTAACGCTCTGTTTTACGGCACCTCTTTGTGCCAGAGCGGTCAGGGCCAGCATCGTGACTGCTGAGGCAAGCAAGTAACTACGCGGTACTGGCTTGGTAACGACTTAGTAGTGACTTTAGTAACTTAGCAATGACAGAGTAACGATTTATTACGCGGGGACCATATAGTAAACAGGACCAAATATTGTTATTAAAATTAGGGAAACATAGAGGTTTTTGTGTGTACCGTAGGTCCTGTTTACTATGGCCCCCCGTAATAGTGACGGCTTACTAATGGCGTAGAGCTCCTACACTACAATCAAGCGAGGAGCCTCAGAAACAGTAGGCGCTATCCCTGCAAGGCAAACAAACCCCCGCCGCAGCATGCGTCCTACTGTCGATTCCAGCTCACCTCGAACTCGTTCTCCGTGAAGGCGAGACAGCGCTTCTTCTTCACCTTGCTCAACCCCCCCCCCCCCCCCTCTCCCCGAAAGTTCTCCGCCTTCAGGCTCTTGTTAGCTCTCATCTTGCTCGCCACCTTGCTCACCAAGTACAGCTTGTAGTGAACCAGGCTGTTCAAGACAGCAGTGAAACATTTCAAGACATCGACGCGTTCGGCACGTTTATAACGTTTGATACATTCGACACGTTTTGACATTCGACACATTTAATAATTTTTACACGTTCAACACGTTTTTTTGCACGTTTATTGCGTTTGAAACGTTGAAGACATTCACACGTTTTTAAGACATTGATAAGGCATTTGACACATTTAATACGTTTACGACATCAACACATTGGAGGCAGTAATAAGCACGTTTCAAGGCGTAAACACATTAATAACGTTAAACACAAACAATGAACACCTTACAACACGTTTAAAAAACGCACAATATGCATACATAGCAAGCAAGCCAACCAGCCTTCGGAGAGCCGAAGGGGGGGGGGTGTACTCATTATCATGCATGGCCGTAGTCGTATGACCATAGACCCTCGCATCCCTACAATGCCGGGACGGAGCACGTCGTGTTTTCACCGACCAGGCAGACATTGCTTGTTGCGCAAAGCGCGAAGCGCCGTGAGATGTTGGGCGAGTCGCATGATGGGTGAGCTGCATCCCACTAAAAAAAACCGCTTTAGAGGCGGATTTTCTTGCATACGGATGACAGGATCAATGAATTGATTAAATTTCTGGTGCGGCCAGTTCCAGAGACAGCAATGGACTTACCATGTAACTGCCTCGTGGGCTCCTCACCGTATACACACTACGCGATACGATCATCCCCCTTGTACGGAGGGAAGGTTAAGGTTTCTCCCCGCACAAAAATGATCTAACTTGACCGCCAGCCGTCGGTAACCGCCATTTTTTTTATATATTGTTTTTAACTGTAACCTGGTTGTCTAGCTTACGCAGCGAGAGGCGTGTTTTACAGCGTCGTCACCAACCGACGCCAACCCAACCTATCTATACCAGGTATATAATATAGGGGGGTGGGGGGGTGGGGGGGTTATTTTAACTGAAGGGGCAGGCTCCTCAGACGAGTAGCTACAAAAGGAATTACATACCGAATACGCGCGTTCGGTTTATCACAATACTTGTAAAAATCGGTAAAAATGGAACATAGACGAGACGTATCACGCAGCTTGCAAAGTTGAGTATCAACTATTTAATCAGTCGAACTCACAGCTGACGTATTTCAAAAATTATAAAATTATTTTTTGTATGTTACTATTTGCAAGGCCATTTTATTGTGTAGGTACTCACTGTATTTCCGTCCAACGAATATTGCATATTACCATTTGCAAGCCCATTTCAATGTGGATGTGTGTGATTGATATTGCGTATCACTAGTTTCAAGCCCATTTTATTGTGTAGCTACTCATTGTAGTTCCCTCGGATGTAAACTATTTGCAAGCCCATTTTATTGTATTCCCGTCCGATGTAAACTGTGTATCGCTATTTGCAAGCCCATTTTATAGTGTATCGGGCTCAGCTCACTACATTATCAAAAGTCGATTTGTTGGGTGAAGGTACAGAGCCCCTATACTACAATCAAGTCAGGAGGCTCGGAAAAAAAAATGCGTTACCCCTCTCTTGACGCCTCTTTCATTAGAACTACAGTCCCGTTTTGAGCACAAACTATTACGGGGGTCCATAGTTAATAGGACTTATGGTATACATAAAAACCTATATATTTACCTCTTTTTACTAACAGTATTTGGTCCCGTTAACTATGGACCCCCGTAATAGTCCGAATTTCACTGGTTTGTCCCCAAAAACATTTCTGCACACACAGCAGTAGCATTACCGGGGGACGTAGACATCAGGACCAAACATGCTCGGTAAAAATAGTGAAATGTATAGGTTTTTTTGTGTGTACCGTAAGTCCTGATTACTATCGTCTCCCGTAATAGTGCCAGTTGCCCTCTATAGTGCCGGCCGACCGCTACGAATTACATAGTGCCTGTGAAATCGCTCGGCACACACGGGATTCACCAGTAGTGCGACGGTGTCCGTGCGGAGGGAATAGTGCCGGTTGACGCTATAGTGCCGGTACTGTTGGCCGGCTCATATTGTACCGGCACTATAGGAAGAGGTACCCACTATGAATACTACTGTATGAGCGATAAAAATCACAGGTAAGGAAGAGTGCCCGTCTGCGCACCTGTGGTAGAGGTGGGACTTGTGCTGGCACGTCTCTCCCAAGAAGTGGGTCGCTCTAGTCTCCTGAAGCAAACAGACGAAAACATTGCACCAATCCACAGAGCGGCCCATCACCAATCACCGGAAATACCGAGAAGGCGTGAAGACCGCGGGGACAGGAGGGTGGGTGGGTTCGGGGGTAACGCGTATACACAAATACATAAATACCGCGCCAACTTGACTACCAGTATCGGTACCAGTACCAGTATAATTATAAATGTCAGTACCAGTATAATTATAAGTGTCAGTACCAGTATAATTATAAGTATCAGTACCAGTATCAGTACCAGTACCAGTATCAGTACCAGTATCAGTACCAGTATCAGTACCAGTATCAGCACCAGTATCAGTACCAGTATCAGTACCAGTATCAGTACCAGTATCAGTACCAGTATCAGTACCAGTATCAGTACCAGTATCAGTACCCGTCTCAGTATTGATGTGAGTATCGATATCAGCTATCAGCATCAGTATCAGTATCGGCATTATACCAGTAGCAGTACCAGTAGCAGTACTTGCACCAATATCAATACAGTACCAGTATCAGGGTGTGTGTGTAAACAGAATCGAAAAGCTCAATCGAAAATCGAATTCATTTCGATTTCGATAAAAAATTGCGGAGGTGTCCAAACAGAATCGAAAAATGAAAATAGAAGTCCAGGCGGAAAGCAACGGAGAGCACAACCTAGTAGGCCGTTCGCATCTGTGCACACATGCCGGCAATCTAGCGCTCGGCAACACAGATCCACCACACAAGCAGGCCAACGCGACGGCAATTCGATTCCGGGAGGTCGTTGGGCCTCCCATGGAGGTGGTGGCGCGTCCAACGTTGACGCCCCGAGATCAAACTTGAAATTATACTGAGAACGAACTTCCGACCTCATTCTCGAGGGTATCATCCCGAATTTTCCTCAAAT
The DNA here is from genome assembly GCA_031763025.1 of Macrocystis pyrifera. Lineage (NCBI taxonomy): Eukaryota > Phaeophyceae > Laminariales > Laminariaceae > Macrocystis > Macrocystis pyrifera. Next base: position 10,723,886 of record JASSKH010000022.1, read on the forward strand.
TGTGTTCGCTCTGGCTCGAACGCCGGGAAACAAAGGCCCGAGAACGTCTGGGCTGGTGTTGTGGTTCGCCTGCTGGCTGTTTACGGGGGGTCTGCGCGGCTGTGTTGCCGTGCTAGCTGCGGGTTGGATGCTGTGTACGGCGGTCCTGATGTGATATTTTGACGTGGCTGCGCTGACCAGTAGGACGAGCTGAATTGTTGCTGTTCGTGCTTTCGATTTCCTTTTCGATTTCCAGCCGTCAACTTTTTTTATTTTGGCATTGGGTTGTAAATCGTTCATTTTCTCGGAACCTAAAAAACGAAGGGGAACATGTTTTGACCAGGGACCAATCAGCGCCTTGTTTATTATCATTTCGATTTTCGGTTTTCGATTTCGATTCTGTTTAGACACACCCTCAGTATCCATACCAATATCCATGCTAATAATACCTGTTGGGAGACGGCCATAGCCTGGGGGTCATCCCAGTGTTTCGGCAGGTGGAGATCCCACCGGAGTCCATCCCACACCTGTGGGCAGATTCAGAATAGTGGTGTCTTAATGGAAACAAGTAGTATATTAATAGTATTAGTAGTAGTAGCAGTAGTAGTCGCAGTAGTAGCAGCAGCAGTAGTAGTAGTAGTAGTAGTAGCAATACTATTGTAGTACTCGTAGCAGCAGTAGTACGAGTAGTAGTATTAATAGTAGCAGTGGCAGTTGTAATAACAGTACTAATAGCGCAAACGGCAGCAAGATGTCACAGACGGGGAAAGTGGCGCTCGAAAACAACAAAAGGTACACCAGCGCCATTTGCCCTTGCGCCGTCGCCAAGCCAGCAAGCAACTATTAAGAACGCTATCTCCCTCCGCTCCCCCCCCCCCCCCCTCCAGAACATAACGTTATCACACCGCTTTCCGTGCTTGCTCTCCATTGTCAGGGGCCCCTCTATAATGCCGGCGCCCGCTATATATAGTGCCTATGGAATCGCTTGGCCCAGACAGATGGCATTCACCGAGTGTGGTAGTGTGCGGGGGGAATGGTGCCGGTTGACGCTATAGTGCCGGTATTGTTGCCTGGCGCATACATACCAGCACTATTATATAGAGGGATCGGCACTACCGTACTCGTAAGCACGTCTCCCCCACGCCCCGTCTGCAAACTCCCCCTTCACAAGGTAAAAAAAAATGCTCAAAAAATAATGTCGGTCAAACCTACTCGTAAGTATGTTTCCCCCCCCCCCCCCCGCCGTCTGCAAAAACTCCCCCTTCACAAGGCAAAAAAAAAACGCACAAAATAAATGTCGGTCAACAATACTGTACGTAACCGCGCCCCCCCCCCCCCCCCCCCCCTCTGTCTTACAACGCCCGCTGCTATAACATCAAAACCCAAACAAATCAGACCCCCCTGAAAAAAAGTTGAAAAGGTTCCTCCTCACTAACGCCGCATCCCATTATTAAGAACAGGTACCGGGGGGGGGGGGGGGCACCTGAACGTTTCTGTAGATCATTATCGGTGCGTCTGAGGTATGGGTTTTTTTATTTCTATTTTGGTTTCCTCTCACCCTCCTCGGATCGTACTCGGACCCGGACAGAAACGCGACGACCTTAGTCCGGTTGAAGCGGTTGCAGGCGCTGCAGTGCTCGCCTACGACAGAATCCACCCGCTGGTACCCGTAGTGGGGGTATCGCAGGATGGAGTCGCTGCAGGAGCGCCGAAGCAGCAGCAGCAGCAGCAGCAGCAGGAGGAGGAGGAGGAGGAGGAGGAGGAGGAGAAGGGAACAGCAGCCGGTGGCAGCAGTCGCAGCAACCGGCAGGCACAAGCAGCAGAGGCAACAGCAACAGCAACAGCAGCAGCGGCAACAGAAGCAGCAGCAGCAGCGGTAGCAGCAGCAGCAGCAGAAAACAGCAGCAGCGGCAGCATAAGCACAAACATCAGAAGCAAGCAGCGGGAACAAGCAGCGGCGCGCTCACGATGCTCCTACAGCAGACGGTTGACAATACCAACCCTGTCGCTGCTTTTTCATCACCATCTCGGGACTCCCAAAGATGTCAACACAACCAATACCAAAACCAGTACGTGGTATTTGTTTATCAACACTATTATCACGGAGGACCGTAGTAAAAACGCCGAAAAGAAGCCCCCAAAGCACCCCCCCACGCCTGGTGCCGTGTATATCAAGAACTACGTACTGCGTGCATCAAAAACGTCGTCTGTGCAAAATTTGCGGATGATGATAGGACTTCCCATCGATCCTACATTTTTAACTCTTCATAAATACATTGGGATGCCTCTCTCTCTCCCCGTTTGGGGCCTGTCTCTTACTCTAGAGGACACCGTGAAAATACGCTACGAACGACAGGGGAGCGCCGATGAAGAAAAAAAAAAAAAAAAGCGGGTGGAGATGCTGCGGCAAGCGGCCCCTGCCCCGGGATAAACAGCGCCTTTGGTTTCCTCACCGGAACTCCTGCCGCCAGGTGCCGCAGAGGCTCTCTCTGCTGATGCATACCTGTCGCGCAACGCAGCAAGAAAACGCTGGACACTTTTTATGGAGAGAAAACGAAACTGAAAGTCGTTTGAGACCGAAGATCAAAACGAAAACACCAGTGTTTTAAAATTATGCTGAAAATGGGAAAGAAAACGGAAACGGAAAGCATACTCGATATTTTTCAAGCATGAGGCTTACACTTTGAAACAACTTCCTTCGCCTATTACAGGCGGGGGGAAGGGTGGTCTGGAGAAACCCCCGTGTAAGTGCTGGTGTAGCCGTTACATCCCTCACGCAAATTATTGAATAATAGTACCTCAAAACCAATGCTCAATACGAGTAGGTATTGATGTGGCAATACGGATGTCAGCCTCGTGCGGCACAACTTGTTAATTTTTTGTTTCCCACCTTTTTCTCCACCATCTCCTTAGCCTTGCTGTAGCGGGCGTGCTCGGGGAGCCGGGAGTGCTCTACGTATTTCTTCATGAACGCCTCCCCAGCCCCTCCACCTGCAACGCCGCATGAAAAAAAAAACACACACACACGCACAAGAAGAATACAACGCTATATTAGTATCGGAGGATAGTAATAGTAACATGCGCGGAGTTTGTCCGAGCTTGAGTTATTTTCGTCCCATCACTAGGTATAAACAGAGGTTTGTCATTATTTGTGTGCACCACTTGCCATACTCGTAGGTTGTTTTCATGTAGATGCATGCAAGCCATCACACGCTAGAGGTTAACATAGGTACGTATTCATGTATACACCACTTTTACTCCCCAGAAAAAATGCGTAATCACACGCAGGCGTTTCCCCCCCCCCCCCCAAACAGGAAGGGGATAAGATTAGCAAAAAGCTTCTATGTAGCATATGGAAACAACGTAATGAGCGCCCAATTGTTGGAGGTGTCTCTATTAGGAGTAGGAACGGTGCTCCGTCTCGAAAGGGATGCGTGGTCAATGGTCAAATGACCAAGGCAAGCAACAAATGAGTACGCCCCCCCCCCCCGGTTGGGTTGGCGTCGGTTGGCAACGACACTGTAAAACATGCCGCTCAATACGTGAGCTAGACATCCAAGGTACCGTTTTTTTTTTTTTTTTTTTTTTTTTTTGGCGGTCGCCCACAGCTGGTTGTCGAGTGAGATCATTTGTGCGAAGTAAAGAACCTCTACTCTGCACAAGGTAATTGATCGTATCACGTAGTGTTCAAGGTAAGGCACCCAAGAGGCAGTTACATAGTACTCCCATTGCTGTCTCTGGAAGCGGCTACACCGGAAATTAAACTAACTCATTGAGGCTGTCATCCATATGCAAGTCCGCCTCACAAGCGGTTCTTACTGTAGTAGGATGCAGCTCACCCTTCATGCGACTCGCCGGACACCTCACGGCGCTTCGCGCTTGGTGCAAGCAATGTCTGCCTGGTCGGTGAAAACCCGACATGCTCCGTCCCGGCATTGTAGGGATGCGAGGGTCCATGGTCATACGACTACGGCCATGCATGAGACCGAGTACATCTCTCCTATCGAGTACACCCCCCCCCCCTCCCGCTACGTACATGCCTCCCACCATTAATCGCACAGAGGGCTCGGCATTCCCACTATTCGTCGATTTTCGTCGGTGCATTCTGCTAGATATCGGCAATGCCAATACAGACAGAGTATACGCACGCTGATTTCCGTTTTCTACTCTTGCTTGCGGTGTATGATGCACTTCAGTGACGGAGTACGAAGTTCGAGTATACCGCTTTGTTTTTGTCTTTTTTCCTGGGGTAGCATTCCACTCCAGATTTAAGCCTGTCCTGTGACGACGGGCTACCGGTACATTTTGGGCGATCAGTCTGGACGAGCTTCGTAATGCGAGAACAACAGCAACAGCAACAGCAACAACGGCAAACAACAAATGTTGAATTGGCCCATACTACGTTTGGTAAACGTGGACCTCAACACACCAAAAACCAAAAAACATCAACTACAAAACACAACCACGAAGAAAAAAAAACACACACACACATTTTGAGGTTACTACAAAGCAAAAAAAATGAGTGTCCTGTTGTATTGACAGACGTAGGAACGACTTCCTCATCAGTGCATGAACGAACGACGGGCCAAAGGACGGCAAGTCGAGGTGGCTGGATCGGGGCGGGGGGAGGGGGGGGGGGGGGGGGGAGGCAAGCTGGCTGTGCCAGAGTATCGTTGGGGGGAAGGGGGGGGGTCGTAGGTAGAACATGCAAGCGGGTTGCGTTACAATATCGTTGGGAGCGGGCGAGAGCGCGGGGGGGTGTAGGGTGGACATGCAAGCGAACTAGGCTACAGTACCGTTGTCAGTGGGCGCAGGGGCGGGGGGGGTGCAAGAGGGCCATATTACCGTTTTTTTTAACAGGACCAGAATGACGTAGGGTGGGAGGGTGTTGGAGATACAATATGACCTATATACTGCAATACTCGGTCAGCGTGAGTTAGATTCTCGGCGGTCATTAACTTTTCCGGAGGGACTACGTCGGAGTGCCATGTCAGCAAGTGTCGTCATGCTGCAGGCGGAGGAGTTACCTGCTGTTGCCTTGGCGATGTATTCTACGTAGTATAGGAAGGCCTCGTGAAGGGTCATGTTTTCCACTCTATTAGTAGTCGCGCGGACGGATTGGAGTGGATCAGATTGGACAAGATGGCGATACCGCACGGCGAGTCACGCACACCAGGGACAGACAGACAGACAGACAGACAGACAGACAGAGAGACAGAGAGACAGAGAGGCGGACCGAGGGAGAGAGAATGGGGGTGGGGGAGGGAGAGGGGGGGGGGGGGGGGGGGGAGAGAGAGAGAGAGAGAGAGAGAGAGAGAGAGGGAGGGAGAGAGAGAGAGAGAGAGAGAGAGAGAGGAGAGGGAGAGAGGGAGAGAGACGGAGTAGGCAAAAACAGCCGAGTACAAGAGCATTGCCATCAGACAGTAAACCACACGACAGGCAAGCCGCTACCCTACCTACAGAAAGCGACCACACCGAGGAGAAAATGTCGAGAATAGGGCGAGCATGCGATGGAAATACAAAGGCAGAAAAAACGCAACAAGAAGAAAAACAGAAGCACCAAAAAAGGACGACTACTCGATAAAAAATACTCCCAGGCAAGAGCAACGTAACTAAACCAAAAGGTCAAAAGTACGACAAAACTTCACTTCACAAATATTTCACGAAACACAATACTAATACGTCATAAAATGACGATAAAAGTGCTTGAAAAAAACTTTTAAAAAAAACCCGATAAAAGCCGAATCAATGAAGCACGATAAAATCAGAACACACACCTCAAAAAAACACAAAAAATACGAAAAACACAACGACTGCGTGCAGTGTGTTTTTTTCGCTAAAAAAGCATGGAAGGAAAAGCGCGCTCACGAGAGGGAGGAAATGCCTCCTTCCTGAGTCTGTTCCAGCTCCTGGAATAACGCCGCGTGCGAGAAGAAAGAGTCTCCCTCGTCATCCCCTTCCTCCTCATTCTCGTCCTCCTCGTCGTCGTCGTCGTCCTCTGAGCCTTCGGAGCCCTGAAAGAACCGATAGCATCCCAACAGTTGCCAGGATGTATAGCGTATATAAGAGAACCCTTGTCTTGACAAAACATATTACAAGGAGAGAAAAAAAGAAGATAAAGCCAAAAAACTGAACGAGATAAATGAAATGAGTACTCGTACGTACAGACAAGCAGGGTCCAAATACACTACACATGACAACAACTTGCCATTTTTGTTTTTGTTTTCGTCTGTGAATGCGATGACACTCACGTATCGACTGCGGCGACGGCTCCCTTTCTTCCCCCGCCTCGAACCCTTGGAACTCCCTCGCTTGCGCCTGCTCGAACCGAAACCACCCAGCCCCTCCCCCTCTTCCAGATTTTCAGCGATGCCGTCATCATCGTCCGCGTCTTCGTCACGCCCGCAGCCCTTCCCAAACTTTCTGCCACTCCCACGACCGCCCCTCCCCTCACCTCCCCCCCCCCCCCCCCCCCCCCCCTCCTCTCCGTCGCTATCCCAAGCGCTGCTGCCAGCACTGCTTCCACCATCGCCACCATGGCCATCGCTTTTGCCGTGCGAGCTGCTGCTGTCCGACCCACAGTCTGAGCTGGAGTCCGATGAGTCGCTGCTGTTGCTGCTGGTGCTGTTGTTGTTGTGGCTGTTGTTGTTCTTGATCTTAGGCGAGCCGTCCACCACTTGTTTTCTTCGAGAAAGAGTCCATGGCGTTGGACGAAAAAATCGCGCCGGTAGTGCAGTTGCTGTTGTTTTTTTTTTTCGTTTTTGTTCTCGTTGCTCTTGTTCTTGGTCTTAGCCTTCTTGTTCTTGTCGGTGTTGCCCTTGCCGTTGTCGTCATCGGTGCTGCTGCTGCTGCTGCTGCTACTGCTGTCGCTGCTGTCGCTGCTGTCGAGTACGGCGCGGTAGTTGGCGGTCGTGGAGCTTCCCCGTCGCGCTTTCGCACTCTTTTTGGTCTTTGCTGACGCCGCTGCCGTCGCCCCCGCCGCGGACTGTAGGCGCGCCGGGGAGGACACACAGACAAACGTAAACGGTACGTACACTCAGTCTAGAGATACGGGTGTGCACTCGGCGCATATACATCCAAAACTACACGGGTATCAAGGAAGCCCAGTGTTTTCGGGCTAGAGATTTGTATGCACATCTATACACCCGCCATCCTGTAACTTTCGTACGGGAGAGGGGGGGGGGCAGACTGGGAGGGGAGGGGGGGGGGGGTGGGGGGGGAGGGAGAGAGAGGCGGACAAAAAATTGCGAGTAACTGCCGAAAAAAAACGAGCAGAAATTGGTACACGAGTACCTCCCCCATATTGCGGAAAACACAAAAAACCTGGAATGGTATTGTACCACCCATCACGGCACAGATTCACAACCCCAGGACCAAACCCAAAGGTCCACCGTACACAAATCAAAGCACCACCCTCAAGTCAAAATTCGTCTGCAAGCCCTGCCCTCCCCCCCCCCCCTCACTCCCCGCCTCGAAGCCGAATAACACAACCCGGGAAAGGCAACTCTCACCTCCAGCTCCTCGACTTCTCCGCCTCCCGAAGGGTTTCCATTGCCCCGCTTCTTCCCGCCTGCCTCCTTCCGTTTCCTCTTCTTCTTGGCCTTCTCGACACCCTTCGCGGCCGCCCCTGTCACCTCCGCTCCGTCCCCACCCTCTTCCCCCCCCCCCCCCCCCCCCCCCACCTCCTCCCCCTCCGGCTCCTCCGAGGACATCGTCTTGCTCCTACTCTTTTTGATTTTTTTCATATTTTTATGTGCAGCCACCGCCGTCGCCGCCGCCGCTGCAGCAGCCTCTGCCACCGCTGCTGCTGCGCCTTTCCTCCTCTTCCCGCGCTTTCCTTCGCGCGCCACGACCACCGCCTCCTTCTTCCTTTCCTCCTCTTTTAGGTTGTCACCCACAGAGAGAGCAGCTGTACCCTTTCCACTATCATCACCACCACCCTCAACACCATCATCATCATCATCATCATCATCAGACGACGACGACGACGACCCATCGTCGTCTGATTCCGAGACAACGATTTGTTTTTCTCGCGCTGCCGGGGCCCACCGCCGCCACCTTTAGCCCAGACCTCGAGCGTACAGGCTGTCCTTCATCAAAACCGCTGTCGCTTACGCTATCGCCGCCATCGCTACCCGCGCCGGTACTATCGCCGCCCAGGGAAGGATGACAGCCAGGCCCTCCAGCCGACGATAACTGCATGGCAGCTTTTCGGTCGCCAGCCTTAGCGTTGGCTGCAGCGTCAGCCTTGGTGCCAGCCTTAGCGTTGGCCATAGCATCAGTCTTAGCGATTGACTTGGCGTCAGCTTTAGCGATAGCCTTAGCCTTAGCAATAGCAATATCCTTAGCCTTAGCCTGAGCACCAGCTTTTTCCTTAACGTTAGCCTTAGCGATGGCCTCAGCCACAGGCACAGGCACAGCCGCCACTTTGTTGGTGCCGGTCGTTCTCCTCCTCATGCTTGCCCTCTTCGCTACCCTGCCACCCCCGGTCCCCTCCCCCAACGCCTCCTCCTCCTCCTCGGCCGCCTTGTCCGCTCGCGGCATTCCCCCGTCGCCGCCGCCACCACTACTGCTACGCGCGCGCTTTTTCCCTCGGCGAGAGGGTGGTGCCTCGGGTTTCGTTGGGGTTGGGTTGTCGGAATCAGAGTCGGAGTCGGAATCGGAATCGGAATCGGAATCAGGGTTGGCCTGTTTGGTACCGGTTCGGTCAAGGCTTCGACGGTTTCGGCTGCTGATGCTGCTGCTGCTGCGAACACGGGAAGGCGCGGCCTTCTCCCTCTTGCTCTTCTGGGTGATTGCGCCGTCGCGGCACTTTCCCTTTCCTTTCATTTCTTTCGTTCCTCGCTTTCCTTTCGTCCATTTTTCCTTCCCTTCCGTTCTTCTCTTTTTTCCTTTTCCCCCTCCCTTTCCTTTTTCCCCTTTGCTTATTTTTCCTTCGTTGCCTTCGTGGTCGTCATCATCTTCCGAGGAGACGATGAACCCATCCAGGCCGTCCGACTCGTCGTCTTCGTCTCCGGAACGCGGATCCTTCACCTGCAACCTGTGAGAGCCATCAAGCATCAAGCGGTACGAACTTAAGGGGGTCGTACTCTGGGACATTTTTTCCTCTGGATGGCGGAGGCTTTCTCGACGGAGGTAAAAAAATCGAACATCGCTGCAATCCCATCACTATCGTTGCAACCCCGTCAATATTGTTGCAATGCCATCAATATCGCTGCAATTCCACCAATATCGCTGCAAATCCCACCAACATCGATGCAATCCCAGCAATCCCATCAAGTCGCTGTCTTTCCACCAACACCGTTGCAATCCCATCAACGTCGTTGCAATACCATAGCATCGTTGCAATCCCACCAATATCGCTGCAATCCCATCAATACCGTTTCAAATCCACCTGCATTCTGCAATTCTCGTTCGCACTACGGATTGTACGTCTGGCTTCGCGCGCAATTTGTTCAAGTACGTAATAAGAGTTGTCACAAGTCACTTTCGGGGCGAGGTAATGAGCTGCTCAAGTCAGCACCTGAGAGGCACACCGTGCCGTTTCCACTGTGCCATGGGCTTTCACCGCTCAGGGGTGGGGCCGAAGTGACCTGGTGTGCTGTATCAATGGTGCGGTGTGGTGCGGTGTTGCAAAGGCAAACGCAAAAGCGAAGGCAAACACTAACGCTAAAAAGGCTAAGTCTAACGCGAAACCTAAGGCTAACTCTAAGGCGAAGTCTAAGGCGAAGTCTACGGCGAAGTCTAAGACTAAGGCTGAAGGGCTAACGCTAAGGCTAAACGTAAGGCTAAGTCTAAGGCAAAGTCTACGGCTAAGTATAAGGCTAAGTATACGGCTCAGTCTAAGACCAAGGCTAAGACCAAGGATAAGGCCAGGGCTGGGGCTAAGAGAAGGGATATATCTCACTTGCTGGGCTTCTTTGCACGGGTGACGCGCCCCCAGGAATTATGGAACTGAAGCTGCACCAGCGCTGATCTGCCGCGACCGCCGTCGCTCCCACCGCTGTCCTCATGGTCCTGGGTCGGCGGCAAGACGGGGGAGGGGGGCGAAAGTATCTGCGCATTTTTTTTCCCACACGGTACTACTGCTGCGTGACCACGGTACCGCGGTGTGACCTTCGCTCGCGGTTGTACGTTCCACTGAGTCTTAATAGCGTAAAAAACGTACCAAGGTAGTTACCAGGTACTGTTACAAGAGGGCACACTATTACGGGGGACCATAGTAACCAGGACCAAATATTGTTGGTAAAAACAGGGAAATATACAGGTTTTTTGCGCGCACCGCAGGTCCTATTTACTATGGTCCCCCGCAATAGAGATAGCAGAACCCACGAAGGAACCAGCAACTACGTATTCCCCCTGTAGCTCTAACTAATACGGGGGACCACAGTGAATAGGACCAAATATTTTTCGTAAAAATAGGTAAAATACATTGGTTTTGGGGTGTACCGTAGGTCCTATTTACTATGGTCCCCCGTAATACCATGTTTGGTTCTGATTGCTATGAAAATGTTGCCTCGTGACATTGGTACTTCACCCGTTCGGGCTCGAGAGATAGATAACCGAACGTTTCAACAAAGCTCGGTCTCACTAGCAGCAACCCTCCGCGGTGGGCGATCAGCAGCACGAGCATAGCAGCATATATATCGCGATCGTACTACACACAGCTCCATGCAGTGCGCCAGCCCCTACCGTATAATCCCCTATCCCCGTAGACCTGCAGCGGCGGCGGGTTCTCGTTCTATGCATAAGGGTAGCCGACGCTGAACTCTCGTCATTTGGTCCGCGTCCCTTTTCGCCTCTCCAGCCCCGAAAGGGGTCTCAATACGCAATGCCACATTTTCATCTCCTCAACGCAATATCGTTTCGCAATCCCCCCCTGCCCCCGCTCCGAGGACCCTCCAAAGCAAGCCTCCCCTGTCACTGAAACCTCCAAGAGCTTAGACCACCCCCCACCAGTCCCGCCCCTCCCCCCTCCGAGGACACCGTAAAGAAGGCCTGTCCTGTCACCGAACCCTCTTTCGAACTTTAGAGTAGCAAAACGCTTCTATGCAAACAAACAACGAGCGCCCAACTGTTGGAGGTGTCTCTGTTAGGAGTAGGAACGGTGTTCCGTCGTGAAAGGGATGCGTGGTCAATGGTCACACTGACCAAGACAAGCAACAAATGAGTACGCCCCTCCCCCCCCCCCCCCGCTTTTTCCCTCCCCTCGAAGGATACTGAAAACAATAAACAAAGAAGCCTCCCCTCTCACCGAATCCTGCTCGAGCTTAGACCACCTCTCCGTCAGCTGCTGCCTTCGCTTCCGGTCCATCTTGTCGTCGTCGTCGCTGTCTTCCAGAGCCATCCCCTCCCCCCCACTCCTGTCGTCCTCCTCGTCCTCTTCTTTCTCCTTCTCTTGCACGGCGGCGGCGATGATGTGCCGTTGGCGCCTAGTGGTCTTGGGGGTGGCCTGGGAAGGCGTTGCTGCCGTTCTCGGTGATATGAAAGTCACCTTCACGTGCAACAGCAGCAGCAGCAGCAGCAGCAGTTGCAACCAAAATCGTGTATAAAGGAGTCTAATACGAAGCAACGTACAGTCAGTACAAATGAGAACCAAACACGTTTGAGTGAACACAGGGGGGATACATGGGCTCAATCGTGTACTTCGTCGGTTCTGATTGCCATGCCCCCTCCCCATCCCCCCCGTCCGTAAAACCGTCAGGCAGGAAATACACGGGGCATGGCCTTATACTACATATACATGGTGCATGAAAACGTGAAACCGTTATATAGGTCATGCGCTCGCAGGAGCGAAAAACACACCCAGTCCGTAAGTCACTTCTGAGGCTCTCACTTTTGAGGCGGGGACGGCAAGAAACTTGAAACTTGGACACGGCAGTGGGTAGTACCCTTTTAGAACCGCAGTCTCGTTTTGGAGACAAACTACTTGGAATTTGACTGCTTTGTCCCCAAAACGGGACTGCAGTTCTAGATGGGTTAAGAGCGTCCCGTGACAACAGCATTAAAACCCCCTTGGAAGCGCACATTTTCGCTTGCTTGACATGTCTCCTCGTATATTTGCTTGTATGCACGTCGTAGGCCGCAGCAATCAGCTGGCCCTGACTACTGTACTACAACAGGTACGAGTACTCGTACCTGCTCTTATTACTGCTGTAGAATACAGCAAGCACCAACTACAGCAGCTAATATTATTACGGGGGGCCATAGTGAATAGGACCTACGGTACACACAAATACCTACATATTTACCTTTTTTTTTACCATTACGGGGGTCCATAGTTAATAGGACCTATGGTATTCATAAAAACCTATATATTTACCTATTTTTACTAACAATATTTGGTCCTATTTACTATGGCCCCCCGCAATAACCATATTTGGTCCTATTTACTCTAAGTCCCCGTGATAATATTACATAATAGTACTCGTATATGCTGTGGTATATCAGACGAGTGCTACATCCGACGAATACGGTCATTCATGCAAACGGTGCGGCAACAACGAATGAAGCCCCACGTACCCTCTACCTGGTACTCTATACCAGGGTACGTAAGTTTACGTGTGTCGTGCTGTCCCGTATGATAACATCTACCCTGGCATGCGTAAAGCAGGCGAGCCTCATCCCGAGCAATATGCGCCTCTCGCAAAGCGCGCGGTCAACCAGGCAAGAAACTGCGAAAATGCGAGAAACGTCATTCAAATTCAAATACGAAATAGGAAATTCGTCGTCCAACAAGCTCTGACCTCCAAGCAAACGAATGCCACAGGAGCCTGAATGTTGCACGGCAGATTATCTGAACCTGCACGCATCTGCACCGCTGCCCGCCAGCCTACCTCCGGAGCAGAGCACTCCGATACGCCCTGGTACCCGGCACGGCCCCATGGCTAAAGGTGGAGCCAGCAGCAGCATTCAAATGCTTGCAACGTCTCTAAATGCTACGTAAAACATCCGTAAATATAAGAAACGTTTCTATTTCAAAATTAATGGTTAAAACCTCTTTACTTTTGCGGACACATCAGTGGTACCCAATCGTTTGAACTACTCTTTATGTGGAAACGACACCACTAGCGGCGGTAGGTAGGGGTCGACTTTCAGATCTCGAACCTCATCGTTGTCGTCGTCAAAGTCCAGCATTATGCGCCGACGTCTCGCTGCAGACATGATACCTTACGTCTCCGATGGTTCGTGGGATCAGGGAGAAACGTGGAGAGAGACGGGAGAGAGTTGACTTCGCACTACAAAGCAGTACTGCGACGTCGAAATGGTTTGGTCGATTTAAAAAAGTTTTCACGCTGATGAGCTCTATTTTTTGTTGCGGGGGTGGTTTCAAAATATCCCCTACCTTCTTTTTTCTGTTTCGCTCACCACTCCATTACATAATAATCTCCCTGTTCTTCGTACGTTCACGGTGAGTACTCAGGCGACTAGGTAGCTGCCTGGTAGAGACTAAGCTGATGCATGAAGGTGATGTCCAGCGTGGAGTATTCCGTTTGTGGATGCAAGAGAGAGAGCGAAGAGAGAGAGAGAGATACAGAGTAGTATACCCCCATTCCACGCAATTCCATCTGGTCTGTGTAGTCAATGTAGACTTATTACTCCTCTGCTCTGCGTACGTGTCCATTGCTGTGTCACAGCCCCTGTGTATCCATGCTCCTGCTGTGTGATCGTCAACGTATCATGCCTGCTGCTCTTTTGCGACGTGCAAATCTTTCCCAGAGCACCCGACCGAGAGATGTACAACCAACAGCGGCATCGACCGCAAGTGGTCGCCTGCCCGACAGGAGGAGGACCCCGATGGAAAAAGACTGTTTCAGCGCTGCACCGGGCTCATCAACCACCCAGCAACAAGAACAAAGCTTTCTTCTGGACGATCATGTTCTTGGCGATGGCATCGACATCGCAGGCGTTTTGTGTGCCTCACGTACCCGCTGCGCCACCAGGACGGAGAGCGTCGCCCCTGGCCAGGTCTCTCGTTGACAAGGTGCGTGAGAGTCGGCGCTGGGTGTCAGATCTCTGGTGCGTGCCGACAGAACTGTGTCGGCGTGTGGAAAATAGCCTGTACACCGAACTACAGCAGTAGAAAAGTGCAGACTGCTGTGGTGTAGTGACTCCTCAAAAAAAATTCAAATCGAAATCACTACTATTATAATACGTACGTGCTTCGTATAACATGATAAATCCACGTCTAGTGCTTGCTGTATACGTAAGCACAAGCAAATACAGCCGCCTTTGGGAACGAGTGCTGAACCCGCTGCACGACAGCGCTTCGTAGTGAAGAATCTTAGAGCCGCGCTTTACTGGTAGCAGGGAAGACCCAGACACTTTTATACACCAGGGAAACGGGGTGTCTCGCTAGAGCCGACAGGAGCCGCGAGAAATTCTCGAACAATTTTCAGTTTCCAGCATCGAACTGGATATATTTGTACCAGTACCAGTATACTGGCATATGAACCAGTATATAGGATATACCCGGTACACTAGGCACGAGTATTTTTACCAGGTATGTACCGGTATGAGAACATCTCGAAACCATGTGATAGTACTCGTGCCGCGCTCCTGTAGTACGTTATCCGCGCGTGTGACACCTCTGCTACAACAGCAGCAGCAGTAGTACCATCTGTTGTGTCTATGGCGTACCGGCAGGGCGGTGCATGCATGACAAGGAGGTCTTGTTGCCAAATGGGATGTACACGTATCCAGCAAAGCCAGTGAGTACGTAGCCTCTATATAGGTGTTGGGGCCTCTGCCAGGTGACCAGTACGTAATCAGTGCTCTCAGCTGAGGCATTATTTTTTTTGTTCAAAGAGCAGACCTAAAATCATGCGAGGAGTGATGTTGTTCAGCGCGTCTCTGGCTCTATGTATAACATTACAGCGTAGATCATGTAACGTATGGTGCCTGGCACCGCTGCTGGTGTGTCAGACAATCGTCGACGATAGAACAATCCCACAACTGGCAGCAAGCTCTGATCTGAATAAGTATACAAGGCTGTACGTACGTACACCTGTTGCTATAAATACGAAGTATGTATGTTTATGTACCTGGTATGTATATACATCCAGCCATCAGTCATAGAGTATTCTATTCTATATTATATGCCAGATATATATCATAGGCCGCACATTTTCGGTGAAAGTTCACGTGCCGTGCCCTCTTTTAGTTTGCGTTGCGGTCGTGGTTCCCGGAGACGGTGGTCACAGACTGCGCAAGACTGAGACTATTTACAGCATTACGGGGGACCATAGTTAATAGGACCTACGGTACACACAAAAACCTATACATTTACCTACTTTTACTAACAATATTTGATCCTTATTTACTATGGTCCCCCGTAATAGTTGTACTGCTACGCACGTAGCGATACACCAGGTACCTGGTAGCCTCGTACAGCAGTAGGATTATGCTGGCATGCCTGTGTGCTGCTGACTGCTGACTATACCCCGATACAACGCTCAATTCGTGACGTGGGGTAAGGGTATCAAGAGAAGACATTCGTTGTCTTTGTTGTTTACTGGTAATTTATGTATTTTCCGAATTCGGGGAAACGAAATATATAGCTGTACGTACTGCTGCACGTATGGTTCGATTAATAGCGGGCATTGGTGGACTCCCTCCCGCCTGGTCAATCTTTGTGTGTATCATATTGCCATGATATCTTGACATAAGGTTGTCCGATGTCTTGCGGCGTACGGCATCATTGCAGAGCACCGCGAAATTTTCTGTCTGGTCGAAAACGTACCAGGTACGACTGCGTCTACATTTGGAGCCACTCACGACTATGATACGTACCCGCTGCCACGTTATGTGCTGCTTTTTGCTGTTCGACTATTGTCGAAGCGCGGACTCACTCAACTATTGAGGGCGTGTCCAAACAGAATCGAAAATCGAAATCGAAAATCAAAGTGATAATAAACTTGGCGCTGATTGGTCCCTGGCCCACAATTGTTCCCGTTTGTTTTTTCAGGTTCCGAGAAAATGAACGATTTAAACCCAATGCCAAAATCAAAAAGTTGACGGCTGGAAATCGAAAAGCAATCGAAAACACGAACAGCAACAATTCAGCGCGTCCTACTGGTCAGCGCAGCCACGTCAAAATATCACATCAGTACGGCCGTACACAGCATCCAACCCACAGCCAATAGCAGGGCAACACCGCCGCGCAGATCCCCCGTAATCAGCCAGCAGGCGAACCACAGCACCAGCCCCGACGTTCTCGGGCCTTTGTTTCCCGGCGTTCGAGCCAAAGCGGACATATTTTGAGGAAAATCCAGGATGATGCCCTCCAGAACGAGGTCGGAAGGTCGTGCTCAGTATAATTTCAAGTTTAATCCCGGAGCGTCAACGTTGGGTGCGCTACCACCTCCATGGAAGGCCCAACGGCCTCCCGGAATCGCATTGCCGTCGCGTTTCCCTGCTTGTGTGGTGGATCTGTGTTGCCGAGCGTTAGATTGCCGGCATGTGTGCACAGTTGCGAACGGCCCAAGTAGGCTGTGCCCTCCGTTGCTTTTCGCCTGGATTTCTATTTTCACTTTTTGATTCTGCTTTGGACACCTCGGCTAATTTTGATCGAAATCGAAATGAATTCGACTTTCGATCTCGCTTTTCGATTCTGTTTGAACACGCCCTGACCACCCCCCGCTGCCTTGGTGTCGAAACGCTGGGCGTGGTGAATTAACAGGTTGGTACTGGTAACCGAGGAATACATTATTACAGTCGACTAAACCACCGTTTTAGTTTTGTACAGCAGTAGGGGTCCCTCAGTAAGGCGGGGTGGTGTACCAGAGCAATATTTCCGCCTTGTTAGGGGAGGCCGCCTTCTTTATTCCAGGTCGTGAGGGCAATTCTCCAGTCGCGCCAGGCGACTTATGACCGCCTTATATCAGGATAACGCCTCGCTCAGACCGCCTTCTGAGAGAACCCCTTACTACACCACAACACTAATATTCGACACCTCGACATCCATCTAGAAATCGCTGCAATGGTTGAATCCGCGTACGTAAACACGAAGAAGTTATCACTCCGTACGTAAAGACGAAGAAGTCATCACTACTGTACTGTACTGTACTGTACTGTACTGTACTGTACTGTACTGTACTGTACTGTACTGTACTGTACTGTACTGTACTGTACTGTACTGTACTGTACTGTACTGTACTGTACTGTACTGTACTGTACTGTACTGTACTGTACTGTACTGTACTGTACTGTACTGTACTGTACTGTACTGTACTGTACTGTACTGTACTGTACTGTACTGTACTGTACTGTACTGTACTGTACTGTACTGTACTGTACTGTACTGTACTGTACTGTACTGTACTGTACTGTACTGTACTGTACTGTACTGTACTGTACTGTACTGTACTGTACTGTACTGTACTGTACTGTACTGTACTGTACTGTACTGTACTGTACTGTACTGTACTGTACTGTACTGTACTGTACTGTACTGTACTGTACTGTACTGTACTGTACTGTACTGTACTGTACTGTACTGTACTGTACTGTACTGTACTGTACTGTACTGTACTGTACTGTACTGTACTGTACTGCACTGCTGTACTGTACTGTACTGTAAGTATGCGTAGTGATAGATAGTCGATGTCGACTCCAGCCCTCAGGAACAACGGAGGAAGTGTATGAAGTGTATGGTCCTGCTGTGAAATATCCAACTCTGATTCCAATACGTCGGAAATGTTTTCTACTGACAGATCATCTACAGATAGATCATCTAGATTATAACCTGCCGTTATGCGATGTTGGTGCAGAGTATGTGTAAATACACATCCAACCCAAGGCAACATTTCCTAGATCATGCAGATTATAGGGCTCCCACCCGGCAACATGAGCTACATCGTACAGATCATACAGATCATTGATCTATCTGCCTTGAAGGATCTAGATCATCGAGTGAGAATCGATGATTATCCGCGGTGCGAGTAGTTTGTCCCCGAAAGGTTTATGGAATTATGTGATGCCCGTCTCCCCTGCTACTTGAACATGTACCGTGCCACCTTGAAACCAACACGTGCCGCCAACCCCCCCACCCCCCACCCCCCCCCCCCCCCCCTCCCTCCCCGCCAAAATCGCCGCTGGATATTTTTCAAACAATAAAACGCTTGTTCAACGGTGCCCAGCAGCGCGCGATGGCCTGGAGACCAACCGGCACCAATTCCGCCGCACCTTTAGCGATGCGACCGTTCCCGCCGTCAACCGCCGCGCGCGGGACAACCATGGTGGCGGCGGCGCTGCCCGCATTGGCGGCGTTGCCCGCTGCGATTGGCTCCGTAGTCAGCCCACAGGTGGCCAAGGCCTCCGTGAGAGCAGTGGCGGAACTCCTAAGCTGCTGCCTGCTGGGGGTGCTGGCGGCGAAGCGGGGGATCTTAAGCCCGGTCAATGTTGGGGCTCTGTCTAAGGTGTGTGTGAGAGGTTTTGGTCTGTATGGAGAAGGTAGGGGCTGGGGGAGGGGGTGTCCCCATGTCACGCATGTCCGTCGTCGGGAGGGGGGGCGGGGAGGGGGTTCTTCTTGCTAGGGTATTTTAATGAAGTTATGCTGCTGCTGTGAGTACCACTAAGCAGTTACATTTGTTCATATTGTCTCTACTCCTGTTGCTAGTATTGCTACTATACTATAAGCGCGTGCTGCTAATATACTACTGACTACTACTATCAACACTACTACTACCGACTACTGCTACTACTGCTGCTACTACTACTACTACTACTACCACTACTACCACTACTATTACGGGGGTCCATAGTTAACAGGACCAAATTTTGTTAGAAAAAATACCTGAATATATAGATTTTTATGTATGCCATACGAGGTCCTGTTAACTATAGACCCCCGTAAATACCACTACTATCATCACCTCCGCCACCACCACCGCCACTACTACTTCCGTCTCGAAAGGGATGCGTGGTCAATGGTCAAATGACTAAGGCAAGAAACGAATGAGTTCCCCCGCCCGCCTCCCCCGCCCGCCTCCGCCTCCCCCGCCCCCGTCAGATTGTGTACGGGATATTCCTCCCATCGCTCCTGATGGTCAACGTGGCCAAAACTTGCGTGAGCCAGCCGGTGGCGTCGCTTCTGCCGATCCCAGTCTTCGCTGCAGTCCAGATAGGCGTGGGCATGCTCGTCTCCACCGCGGCCATGCGGCTGCTGAGGATCGACCCTAACACGGAGGCCGGCCGGAAGACTAGGGTGAGGGGCGGGTGGGGGGTAGTAGAGGGTGGTCGGGTGAGGTGATGGGGGTGATGGTGATAGGGGTGCTGGGGGTAGGGGGCTGGTAGGGGGGGCGGGGAGGGGTACTCATGTCATGCATGGCCGTAGTCGTATAACCATAGACCCCGCATCCCTATACACGATGCCAGGACGGAGCACGTCGGGGCTTTACCGACGAGGCAGACATTGGTTGCACCAAGCAGAGCGAAGCGAAATGTGGAGTGCTCGGTGAGTCGCATGGAGGTTGAGCTGCGTCCTAGTACGAGCCGCTTGTGAGGCCGGACTTGCAATGGATGATGGATTGCAGCTTCGAACGAATTGACCTGTTTTCTGGTGGTGAGGGTGGGGGAGAGGGGGGGCGTGCTCACTTGTTGCTTGCCTCAGCACTCTGACCATTGGCCACCCATCCCTTTCGAGTAGGGGGGGTGTGGAACTCATCTATTGCTTGCCATCGGAGTCATTGCGCCATTGACTACGCACCCCTTTCGAGACGGAGCATCGTTCCTGTACCTGATCAAAACGCCTCCAACATTTGAACGCCCATTGCTTTTTTTCCCCATATATTACATAAAAGCGTTTGCTTATCATATCCGGGGGGGGGGGGGGGAGGTGTACTCGATATGATGCATGGCCGTAGTCGTTTGAGGGGGGGGTGAGTGCTGGAGGTGGTAGTAGTGGGGGGAGTAGTGGTGGTGCTAGTAGTAGGGGGGGTGGAGAGGGAGGTGGTGGAGAAGGGTGGTGGTCGAGGTAGAAGCGGTAGCGGGTAGGGGGGGGGGGGGGGGGGGGGGGGGCGGGCGGGGTGGCGTGGGGTGGAGAGGTGGCGGGGGATATGCAGAAGAAGAGGTGGGGGGGGATGGGTTCACGCTCGCCTGTGCCGATTTTTCTGTCGCGCGCTTGTGCGTGGTGTTGCCGAAGTAGGGGTAGTCTTCGTTTGTCCGGTGCCGATTCCGTGCGGTTGGTGTTGCGCCCGTGACGTCCCGCGCGAGCTCGCTTCCGACCTCCTTGGAATAAGAACAATCGGCGTGTACGTGCTCGCAATCGCGTTAGGCGATTTCAGAAGAGTTCCGCTGTTGCTCACTTGTGATGTCGTTGCTTAACCAACACCCCCTCCCCGGTCCCGCTCCTTACCTTTGTGTGTGTCGTCTCGTCCCGCGTTCCTTTTTCCCCTCCTCCCTCGTCCCGCTGGGCGGCAACGGTATCGGAATGGACCAGGTGTGCGGAGCGTTTCAAAACAGCGGCATACTCCCGCTTATCTTTCTCAACGCAATGTTCAGAGGAAGCCCCGAGCTGCTCACAAGAGGGGTCGCTTACGTCAGGTATTTGCTATGACTATGTGCTGTTACCGGAGAACGTACAGTAGGGATAGTACCGCACAGAGCTTTGAGCTCGCGCGGGGGGGAGTGCGATCGTTTTTTTTTTTTAGCGATCTCGAGCCTTCAAGAACGGGAAGGTGTGCCAAAACTGAACGAGAGCATTAGAGGTGATTTCGGAAAGAGCTGGTCTCGAGAGAGGGGGGGAGAGAGAGAGAGCCTTCCGAAAATAGAGTGTTTGGAAAATACAGCGCCCTTGCCCTTGTCGAAGGAAAGCGATCGCATCCCCCCCGTGCGATATCATACCCGGGAGTTGTGGCATTATTACGGTTATCGCAGGCTATTTTGTTCTGGTTCGAGCCGCTGGGTCGTTGCCGTATACCAGGGTGTATACGTCGCCGCGGAAGAGAGCGGCCGAGAGGTTCCTTCCTTTTCAAGAGTACTGCGTGTTTTGGCTGTGTTTGGAGTACTGCTTGCTACTAGCTCCTGTTGAAGAACGAAGGACGTCAGCAGCAATGGAGGCAAAACACCCCACCTCCTTCTGCCCATGTCACGCCCCCCCCCCCCCCCCCCCGCGCCACCGCCCTGATGGTCTTACTTTGAAAAACTACCGTGCCCTCGTCTTGGACACACCTTCTCAGATTAACTAGACCTGAGTGCCTCCGCCTTTTTTATGTATCCTTTTTTCTCCATTATTTATCGAAGAGAATGTTAACGAAAGCGGAATGCCTCTCCCTTCCTCCCTCCCTCCCTCCCTCCTCCCTCCATAATTCCCTGCCCTTCATCCCCCGGCATCCCCCTCGTCCTCCTCCTCGTCTCCTTCTCCTCCTCCTCCTCCTCCTCCTCCCCCCCTCCTCCTCCTCCTCCCTCCCTCCTCCTCCTCCTCCTCCTCCTCCTCCCCCTCCCCCCCCCCCTCCTCCCTCCTCCTCCTCCTCCTCCTCCTCCTCCTCCCTCCTCCTCCTCCTCCTCCTCCTCCTCCTCCTCCTCCTCCTCCTCCTGCTCCTCCTCCTGCTGCTCCTCTTCCTCCTCTTCCTCCTCCTCCCCCTCCTCAACCCCACCGCGTTTTTATTTGTTCTGTTTATTCTGTTGTTCGGTTGCCGCCATGGACCGGTTGGCCTACCGACCGGACTACCTTACCGACGACATTTCCGACGGCAGCTTCTATTTGATGGGTTGGAGCCCCACGTTCTGGACGGTCGCTAACAACATCCTCACGGGCCACCTCGGCGAGACTGACGGTCAGTGCATGTGCACCTGCAGCGCAGCCAGTATAATATTTTTGTGGTATTGAGAATAAAAATGGAACATAGGAGATCGAAGACTTTGTCGAAACTATCATACTACAGGTAGAAAGCCGGTGTATACATATCTATATGTCCCGAAATATATTAAAAAAAATGGTTTAATAATTAGTGTAAAAACCGGTGCTTATGTATTGGGACAGAGTGGTAATGTTTTTTGTTTTTTGGATTGGTGTTGGGGGGATGTTTTTTAATCGTGGATTGGACTGATGAAATACTTCGTATGATAGTACACATTGGATGGGTACCGTATCTCACTATCACACTGGGTGTTAATATAACACACCCCCTGGGACCAATATCAAACCCGGTTTACTCCAAAACATGCCTTAAGGGAGGGCACACACAACGAAAACGGTGGCTTTGGAAATATTTTGGTCGAGAAGGTTGCTTAGACAGACGCATCGCTCGTCGTACTCAGTACGCCCTCCAAAGCGTCCGGGGGGGTGTGTTACCCTACCGCCGGGGTGTGATAGAGTTATACGGGTAAGCAGTCTAGATTGATAGATTCACCAATTCAATCGACCAAAAGACTATTTTTGTAGGATTCACATTCATAGATAACTATCACAGATTCATGGATTTTTACATTTTACTTGTAGTTGCTGTGTTGATGGACCCTCATATGTGGTGGTCCGGCAGAATGCAGGCCTGGCCATTGCTTGCAACACGTGCTCCCACGATGTCGGCAGCGAAAACCCGACGTGCTCCGTCCCAGCCTTGTAGGGATGCGAGGGTCTATAGTCACACGACAACAACCATGCATGATATGAGTACACTTCCCCCCACCCTGATATTTTCCATATTTCGTTGTGTTCATATGACCTACCAGGTACTTCATAGCGCCGTTTTTGTCTTGATATTAATACCTCGACGGTCCCTTGACTTCCGTCAATAGTGGTATATATTAACACAATACCTGGTACAGTGTTTGCGAAAAAAACTCCTTGAAAAAAAAAATAATACTTTTCTTTTCTTCCGCTAAAACAAAAGGTGAATCACCTTCCCACCATGATCTTGGTGTGTTTGCGGACGAGGTCTAAAAAACAAATCCTGCAGGCGACGCCTCCGAAATATTGGAGGGAAGTGGGGATCTGCGGCAACGCGGCAAACCAAACAAAAAAAAACGAAAAAAGATAAAAGTAAACAGCGTGCGAGTAGCAACGGCAGCCCAGCAACAATATCGGCGGCAGAGTTGACCGTCATGCCGCCACTGCCATACCACGACCGCAAGCAGCAGCACAGCAAGGGGCAGCTAGCTAGCGCTAGCCGCAGCTAGGGGCAGTATCAGCTTGAGCAACAGAAAATAAACAGCACCAGCACCAGCACCAGCTGTAATTTTTGCGTTTTCGATTGATGCCGCTGCCGCTGATGCTGCCTCTGCTGTTGCTGCAGCTACGCTCGGCCTACGGTCGCCACAGCGCCGGCGCGCTTCGCTCCGCTCCGCCGCTGCTGCTGCTACCACAGCATGGTGGAATTGAAATGATACACGAGCTGTCATGCTATCGCGCTCTACAAGCAAGGCGGTACGAGCACGGGTACGAGTGCGAGCCCTTTCGGGAAGACGCATCCTCCACGACACCAAGCGGGCGAGAGCGTTCCGTACCAGCGGGCCGCTGGCAGCCCGCTGGCACAGTCCAACGCCGCTCGTCCACGTTACAGTTCAGCTACACCTGTCGAGCCTCTGTGCTCCCAGCGGTTGTCGTGTTGTGTACAGCAAGCAGCATGGTGCGTGGAGGCATGGCAGATGCTCGGTGTTTATTGGCCAATGATGTGGAGAGCAAATGTACCGTATATTTCGTCAGTTTCCCACCTTCGCCCAAAGGGACTTTTTTTGCGTTTTTTTCGAGAACTTTCCCTCCAAGTCCTACCTTCGGTGTTTATTTTGGGGAAGGGAAGTAACAAAATAAAAACACTTTAGTAGCAAACACCTTAATATGCATATTGTAAAGGTGGAACAAGGAGTGCACAGCGTAAGCCTGAAGGTGCAGCAGCAACAGCAACAGCAGCAACAGCAGTATCGTCGCAGTTCACCGTATCGCGAGTGCCGGTTGAACAGGGCTCTTGTCTATTCATAACATAGGCGGGCGGCTACTCTACTGCTGTTGTTTCTAAGAAATGCAACATTTTTTTGGTGGTGAATGGTCTCTTTCTTTTTTTGTGTTTTGCTTCTCCTACTAGCCAATTTTCGACTCCCCCCAGAAACGCTTCTCAATATCGGTGGCAAAAAAAACGCGCCGCGCCCGGTGGTCGAGACACCTCCCCAGGCCATTCTCGTTCTCCCTTGACAGGCCAACGTGGGTTTGTCTGCCTTGTCTGCCTGTTCGTGTGTATGTTTGATCTGTCTGTCTGTCTGTCCGTCTGTCTGCCTGCCTGTCTGTCTGTCTGTCCGTCTGTCTCTCTGTCTGTCTCTCTGTCTGTCTGTCTGCCTTCCTGTCTCACGACGGTGCGGCAGACAAGCTGACGGAACGGAAGCCAAAGATAGGGCTCGCCGAACGCGTCAAGAAGCTCCCGTCCACAGTCGTAAGGTGCGCATGCATGTCCTGGAAATATCTAAGTTCACTGCCGTTGCAGTCTGGAGGAACCGGGAACCCTGTGTTGGCTTTGCCTGGCTTTCGTGCTGGTTGCTTGCTCGTAGTGATGACTTTTAGTGGTAGTGCTGGTTTTGGTGATTGCGGTGGCAGTGACGACCTAGTGACGACCTAGTGACGACCTATTGACGACCTATTGACGACCTAGTGACGACCTATTGACGACCTAGTGACGACCTAGTGGTGGTGGTGGTGGTGGTCGTCGTAGGTAGTGCTAGTGGCGGTGACAAGACCAAACGCCCCCGCCGGCAACGTTCCGCGAAAATGGTTTTCGTTCTATCAAAACTACTTCTGCACTGTTAACACTTCGTGTACATGTTGCGTGTGATACTGACGTACCGCTTTGCTTGTACCTGGTACGAAGTACATACACTCAGTTATATTTGTACACATATATGTATTATTGCGCGCTTGCGCCCTCCCTTCCTACCGAAAATCTGCCCCCTCCCCCCCGGACCATTGTAGGGATGCGAGGGTCTATGGTCACACGACTACGACCATGCATGATATCGAGTACACCCCCCCCGTCCCCGTCCCCGTCCCCGGCCCCGTCCCCGTCCCCCCCCCCCGTAAACATCGTTCTTTTTTTTGTCAGTGCGGCGACCGGACCTACGGCGAAGCGAATCTTCAGCCCGCCAATAGTCGCCTGCATGGCGGGGTTGACGATAGGCATGTCTTCCCATCTTCAGTGGCTGCTCATGAGGCCCGGCGCCCCGCTCGGGCCCATCTGGGCCGCCTTCAGTAACCTGGTGAGATAAGCGGTGTTGATCGATCTCTCAAGGCCTACGTAGACGCAGCAGCTGCAACGGGAACGCCCTCTTGTAATATTTCCCGAGCCGTCGAGTTGGCTCGTCTCGTGAGGGAGGTGCATACCAGAGTTGCACAACGACAGCGACATCGGAAGGCTCGCGCACCACCCCGACGTTTCAATATCCCTCTAGCGGAAGCCCTATCCAGCAGCGTGGAACTCCCAACTCCTCAGCCTGGGATGAATCTTGTGCGCGTCGTGTTCCTGAGCGCGATCAACGAAACGTTACATGTGTCTGTGTGTGTGTGTTTTTTTTTAAAGGAATGCTTTTGCGGCCGGCTGGAAAACTTCGCTCGAAACTATTGCGGGGGATCATAGTAAATAGGACCTACGGTATACATAAAAACCTATATATTCACCCTTTTTTACTAACCATATTTGTCCTGTTTATTACAGTATGGCCCCCCGTAATAGTTCACAGCTCGGACACGTAGATCACCGATCCCCCAGTGGATGAGTGAATGATCTATGGATTTTTCAGGCCATAAACAAATATTCCTATGTTTGCGTGTTTGGTGTGCTGCTGACGGGTGGAAGCGCTATGTTCTGCACGATCTACTGTGGCACGTGTCACCGCACTCGGCCTACACTGCAACTCGCAGCGGCAGGTTACGACCTAGATGACCCAGAGGATCTGTAGATAGATCATGATCTGTTAGATGCCTGCGTTTCCAAGCAGTTTCGGTCCCAAAGCAGATAATGACACTACACTCGTATAATATATCGTAATGACCAGAATGAACATCACACCAGTGGTCGTACGGTATTTGTGCACGCACGTACATAGAAACGATTAATGAAAATCGCATGCTTTTTTTTCGTTTTTTCAAAACATGGTTTCGGAATACCCCTCCCGCCTCTGTCTGGGTCTAAAAAAAAACAAGTGGGGGGTCGATAATATTTTTCGTGCACCCTCAGTACTAAACTGTAGTATTGTTGCAGAGGGGCTATTATGGCTTTTTATAGGGCTGGGCACTGGCTGACTCAATCAGTGGCGGTTTTGCTGTCGGCAAAATCAATCAGTATACTGGACAGCAGCAGTGTATACTGTCTCTCCTCTCTTCTCTCCTCCCGAAACGTATTCAGGGAATTTGCGTACTATAATGTGGCGTGTTTCTTGGGCATACGTAAGATAAAAAATACTGGCGAATATACTGGCCAGGTCAATCAGTAGATCACTACTGCCAGTACATACTGTTTCAGTGCCCAGCCCCAGTTATAACTCTTTTACCACCGCAGACGTTATTCTACAACTATTTCGAAGTATTTCCAGCCCCGAAAAGAAGGTTGCCTTCAGTGACTCGGTGGTACTGTTCAGTACTATTAAATGTTTCGCAGGTATTGCAAGTCGGGCGCTAGAGGGTTGGGGTTATATTATAGGTTCAGGGCTATGGTTAGGCCTACTTGAGGTTGGAGTTGAGGGTGGGGTTGGGGGTTTAGGATAAATTTTTTATGGTTAGTAGAGTTAGGAGTGGCGCTGGGGTGGGATTAAGGGTTGGGCAATGGTTTGAGCAAGGGTTTGAGGAGAGGGTGCCGCGCAGACCCCATGCTGCGCTCAGCTCTTGGGTTGGGCGATAGACGGTCAAGGTTCGGTTTATAAATAGGAAGGGTAGGAACAGGGTTGCAGTTTCATAAGGGTCGTTTGGGTTGGGATTGAGGGTGGGGTTGGATTCAGGGTTGGGGCAAGGTTCGGGGAGGATGCCGTGCCAATTCCGCTTGCGCTCGGCTGGCGGCTGTTTCCACGGCAGTCCCCATCCTGTGTAGATTGGGGGGCGAGGGAGGGGGCGCGAATCGTGCCCCAAAGCGTAGTTGTTTTGAGTGCTGTTGTGCCCTGGCTCTCCTCTGCTTGCCCTCTGTGTCTCCCCTAGATCGCCTCTGGCTCTCCGCTGATCGGCCTCTCTGACTCCGCGCTGTTCGGTGATCGGCCTCTAGACCTCCGTTGATTGGCTGAGTATCCTCTAACTCTCCGCTGGTTGGCTGGTTGACCTCTGATTATTTAACCGATTAGCTGATTTGGTCTCCAGCTCTCCTCTGATCGACTGATTTGGCGTCTAACTATCCGGCAACTGGCCTTTGACTCCTGCCGTGCCCTTCTCGCCGACCAAACTCCCTTCCACCCTTACAAGGAACACACCCACCATCTAACTCTCCTGGTTGGCTGGTCGACCTCTCTTCTGATTGGCTGATGTGGTGGCCAAATTTTACTAGTAGACTGGACTGAACGACCCCCCCCCCACACACATCCCTTCCAAACCTATCCGAATTCATGACTGGCGCGAGCTAGACGGCGGCTTACACTCCTTCAGGCGTTTTGGTTCTGGCGGGGAGCCTTGCGAACTGCCCCCCGGGAAAGTGGTTCACGCGGGACACCCAGAAGTCTATTCTGGCGGTGGGCATCACGAGGTGGCTGCTGCTCCCCATCGTGACTGCGGGTGAGACAGCATTTTCGTTTTAATTTTGGCTTATTTTGTCTCAGTTTGGTTTGGTATTTCATTGGTTTTGTTTTGGCCTGGCTCGCTTTTAGTGTAGTTGGTGTTATGTAGACATATTTTTTTCGCCAGTGGTGTACAGGTATACTATTACGGGGATCCATAGCCAATGGGACCAAATTTTGGTAGAAAAATAGTTAAATATATAGGTTTTTATGCATACCATAGGTCCTACTAACTATGGACCCCCGTAATAGTAGAAATAGAAGCACAAGTTATTTTTTTCTCGTACTAGCAGTGGTTGTTCACTAGACTACGTCCCTTTTATTTGCCTCAATGCACAGATGCGCCGTTCATGCTTCATTCCCGCTATCCACGGTATATACATACGTAAGTATTGAGAAAGCCGACAAAACAATATACCGAATACCATATATATATATTTATAACAACTGTAACCCTCGCTCCCCCGCCCGCCCTCGCTGCGTCCTTTCTCCACTATAACCAGGTAAACATAATTATTTAGCCAAATGTCACTTGTTTTTAAAGTCACATCTCAATCGCTTTTAATGGTCGTCCCAGAATCTAACCATTCTGGTTTGTTCCTTTCTGGTTCTCACCTTGGGAACGAGTGTAGGCAAAGTGGTTTTCTCTTTCGTCTCCTTCGCGCACTTTCGCGAATAGCATAGCAAAAGTAACGCCCCTCCCCCCCCCCCCCCCCCCCCCCCCCCCCCCGCCCCCCCGCCCAACCCCTCTCTGCCCTTCTTCCATTGCGCGGTCGCTCGCTCGCCCACCCGCCCCGTCCGCCTGCCCGCCCCCCCCGCCCGTCCATCGCGCTCGAGCGCAGGTTTGCTGTTCGGCGGCGTGAGCCGCGGCCTGGTGCCGCAAGACCCGATGCTCCTGTTCGTGCTGCTCATGGAGTCGGCCATGCCCTCGGCTCAGAACTCCGTCATCATGCTGCAGGTGAATTGTAGTAGATCAATTTGTATCGTTCGGGTCGGTACGATACGGTTCGGTTCGGTTCGGTTCGGTTCGGTTCGGTTCGGTTCGGTTCCAGCCGAGGTCAAATAAGTCAGTGCGGTTGGCCTTGCTGTCTTTCTTTCTCACCAACAGAGCTTAGATCATGCGGTCGGTTAGCAGCTGAGGATCTGCTGCCGGGACCTACCCTTGGCCGGTGGAGCAGTCAATCTTAATCTTTATCGACCAATGCCCATCAATGCCACAAAATCATCCTTCCGCACGACGCAAGGCACAACCACCACCCTTCCTTTGTTGCTCCCTTTTTTGTGGCCTACCTTATTGTGGTTGTGCCATTCACAAACGTTTGGGACCAAATATACCACATGTCTGATAGATAGATCAGAGAGATCATCTACAGATCACCTATTACGGAGGTCCATAGTTATTAGGACCTATGGAGTACATAAAAACCTATATATTTACCAGGTACGTATTTCTACTAACCAAACTTGGTCCCATTAACTATGGACCCCCGTAATAGTTCTTCACCGGCTGTTTGGAGAGGTTGTGCAGGATGTCTATGTGTACAACAGATCCAACCCACTAAAACATGCGCCAGATCACCGCAGATGGTACGGGTCCTACCCGGCAACACTATGTCTAGACCATACAAGGTCGGGAACATGTCTGCCTTGAATGATCTCGATCATGATTTGTAGATGATCTGTAGATGATCTGTCTCGCGGTGTGCAACCACCACTTCTCCCATGCTGCTACCTTGGTGCCCTACCTCTAGTGGTTGTCATCCTTAAACGTTTGGGGCCAAAGGTCCCCCTCTCTACCGTGGCTCAGCTCAAATGTGGAAAATATACCCCCCCTGGAAGCACTGCCTGCCAGGTCGGTGAAAACCCGACGTGCACCTTCACGGTGTTGTAGGGATGCTGGGGTCTATAGTCAGACGATTGCGGCCATGCATGACAATGGACCCCCCCCCCCCACCCCGGCCGGTGAAAACCCGACGTGCTCCGTCCCGGCATTGTAG
Organism: Macrocystis pyrifera; assembly: GCA_031763025.1. Taxonomy (NCBI): domain Eukaryota; class Phaeophyceae; order Laminariales; family Laminariaceae; genus Macrocystis; species Macrocystis pyrifera. Next base: position 10,753,534 of record JASSKH010000022.1, read on the forward strand.
GGATGCAAGGGTCTATGGTCATACGACTACGGCCATGCATGCTATCGAGTACACCCTCCCCCCCCCGTCCCTAGCCCTAACTCGTGGGAGGGTCTATGGACATGCGACTACGGTGATGCATGATAAAGAGTACCGCCCGCCGCCCCCCCCGCCTCCCCCAGTATATATACCTGGTATATATATATATATATATATAGGTTGAGTTGGCGTCGGTTGACGACAATGCTGTAAAACACGCCTCTCACTGCGTAAGCTGGACAACCAGAGTACCGTTTTTTTGTTGGCGATGACCACGGCTGGCGGTCGAGTTAGATTAGTTTGTGCGAGGTGGAGGGCCTTAACTCCGCACAAGGGGATTTCTCGTATCGCGTACCGGGTGGTGTGTCTATGGTGAGGTACCCACAGGCAGTTACGCAGCAGATCATCCATTGCTGTCTCTGGGAGTGGCCACACCAGAAAGCAAATCAGTTCACTCGGAAAAATGTCATCCATTGCAAGTCCGCCTCACAAGCAGATCTCAGTAGAGGATGCAGTTCCCGTGTCATGCGACTCGCCAGTCACCTAAGGGCGCTGCGCGCTTGATGCAAGAAATGCCTGCCTGGTCGGCGAAAACCCGACGTGCTCCGTCCTGGCGTTGTATGGATGCCAGGGTCTGTGGTCATTCGGCTACGGCCATGCATTATAATGAGTACCACCCCCCCCCCCCCCTCCCTTCCCCTCTTTGTTTGCTACCTTTGTGTCCTACCCTGTGCTGCTGACAGGTGGCGGGGCTGCAAGACTCCGCTGGGCGCTGTGCCCGCATGCTGTGCACGATCTACCTCATCTCCATCGTGCCCGTCAGTGTCCTTCTCACGGTTTTCCTCTCCGCGCTTAAGCTGGTGTAACCCGGGACATCAGTGGGGGCAGAAGAGAGGCGTCGTTTTTTTTTTTTGGGGGGAGGGGGATCTCCGGTATCCCTTCTCCAATAGGACCCACTGGTAGACAGTAGTATGTACTGGTACACAGTAGTATATGCCGTAGAAAGTAGGACCTACTGGTAGACAGTAGTATATACTGGTAGATATCAGTATACACTGGTAGACAGTAGTATATACTGGTAGGTAGGTGACGTATACGTGCAGTCTTCTAAATATGACAGCAGTGGTCTTGCGGCAGGGAGTCCTACACAGTAGCGGTACAGTGTTCTTACAGTACGGTGTGCTGCTGCGCTCGCGAGGGTCTCACAGCAGCCCTGCCTGCACACAGTAGTCCGACAGGGTGCCCTACCTACCTACCGCAGTAGCCCAACAGCAGTGCTGCTGTAGTAGCACAGCAACCCAATAGTAGTCCTACATTCTTCGACATCAGGCGTCCTACAGTAGTCCCTCTGTACGAGCGTCACAATAAAAAATAGGCCTAACAGTGCCGCAATAGTCTTGCTATTCATAGTAGTCCTACAGCAGTAGGCCGCTGCAGTCCTACAACAGTAGGCTACTGCAGTCCTACAGCAGTAGGCTACTGTATTCCTACAGGCAGTAATAGTCTTCTATTAATAGGGTCCATTTTTTTTTTCTCGGGTGGCATTGTCTACTCCAGTTGTGGGATACGCCCTGCCGAAATATTTTGCGTAGGAGGAAAGGAGAGGAGGAGGAGGAGGAAGAGCGGGGGGGGGGGGGGGGGGGGGGGGGGGGGGGGGGGGGG